>JAPMOR010004900.1:0-11541 GCA_026543865.1 Argiope aurantia
AAAAAAAAAAAACGAGTTTACTGCATTTTTCATCGCAAGTAATCCAGTTTTTTAAATGGCATTATTAAATAGAAAATCATTATCAAAAATTTTCCATAAGAAAGTAATGTAAAATAAAAATCTGATATGCATAGCACAATACATTTCCCTCAAGCAGTTTTTCAAAGCATAAGCTGTACTGCTATTTAAAATTACAGAACACTTGCAATAATATATACTGAGGAAATCTGTAGAAATTAAACAGCATTAGTATCAATTCGGGAATTTCAAAATTTTGGAAAATTTAAGTTGTTGCATAACTTTCCAATTGATTTGTTTTAAAAAGGTGAAAGGAAAAACAATTGGTGTCCATTTTTTCTCATTTTGTGATTGATCTCACAGTGAGCTTAATTGAGGTAGTTTTCTAATACCTACTTCTAAACAGGAAGGACAATAATATTCCAACAGAATTATATATTTCAAGATAAAAAAAACTGAAAGTAAAATTAGAAAACTGTGCCCTCATCACTGTCCCCTATGACCTTTTATTTGTTGATTACGATGTTTTCACCTTCTTGAAGATAAAAATTCATTTAGAGGATGATGTCAGACTAAATTTCAAAATTAGCAGTCATAGGCATATAATTTAAATCGCATGTGTTCACACGCAAGGAATTTTTTTAATCCCTAAAATCTTACAGTATGAATTTAATAGGATTCATGAACATAAATATAGAAAAGATATTAAAAATAATTCATATTTTAGAGTAACCATAATCATTGTTTAATACTTTAGTTATTAATACTCCTAATTAAGGTAGGAAATAAATTTTCCAAACAATTTTATAGTAAGAAATTAGGTCAAATACGAGTTGAAAGTGATTAAAATTTAAAAAAGTTTTGATCTTAAACCATGGATATTTTTTATCACTTACAGTTATCATTTCAACTTCTCAGAAATGCATAAATGTACAATGAACAGGAAATTTAATATGCAGAACGAAATGAAAATGTTCATTTTATCACATTGTCTTTCAAAATCCGATATAAATCCCAAAAATATACAAAATCAGAATATTTCTAGAACAAAATAGAATGTTATAAGATTCTGCTTTTAGCAAAATCCATTTGTTTACTTACAAAAAAAGATAATTATATATTTATGATGGAAATAAAATTTAGGTCGACATTTTATATTAAAAAACCCTTTGTGGCACAGTGTTTCACTACATCAAACACCTAACTTCGCTTGCATCTAAAATTGTTAATAAATGGAATAAAATGGATTTAGGATTTATTTATATCCTTTTTAAATAATATATGACTATTTAAATCCAGCTGCTCCATAATTTTACACTATAACACATTTTGCAAAAGCCTTGGCCCGAAGTTTTGTGGTTTCATTTTATTTTTAATCAGTTGCTTTGGTAATCTTTACTTAGAACTGCATGGAGTTTTCTGCTCACTGAGATTTCATAACGTTCATTTTATACAATAGTGTAAATATTTTTAATTATACATATATTATAGCTTATTTTTTATTTTAAAAATAACTATAAATTCTTTATTGTAAATTAATTGCATTGAAAATGGCACAGAGAGATCAACTAAGTTTTTCTGAAACGACAAAAATGCTCCAAAAACAATACTCCCTTCAACAATAAATCTGAATATATATATTTGTAGTGCTCCTTGGATCATGCTAAATCTGCTACACAGGTATAAAGCAGTCTTTTTATCATTCAAATGCAAGAGATTTTATTCATTTTCACATTTCACTGCAATGCTTGTTTAGTCGCACTTTTTAGAGCTCCAGTGGCACAGTGTTCGAGCTGATGGAATATCCCCAAAATCAAAATGA
Organism: Argiope aurantia; assembly: GCA_026543865.1. Lineage (NCBI taxonomy): Eukaryota > Metazoa > Arthropoda > Arachnida > Araneae > Araneidae > Argiope > Argiope aurantia. The sequence continues at coordinate 1,841 of JAPMOR010004900.1, forward strand.
TAAGTACAATATTCACGAAATTTAACATATTCTCATAGGGCTAAATAGGTTATCTATATATATATTTTTTAGTCTAAAATTTAATGGATAGTGTGGCACAAGGGGTTAAATTGAAAGAAGAGATGTTCAGGGGATTTCAACAAATTGATAGTTAGAAAGGCATTTCAAATATTTTTAGAGAGGATGCACATTGTGCAGGAAGAGCACCTTTTATAAGTTTTTGTCATTATTGTTAGGCGTTTTTCTTTTTGCTTTTCTTTTCACATATTGATTTTTATTTGAATACTATTATACTTTAATTGAAAAGAATAATGTTTCTATGAATTCTTTTAGCAAAAATTAAACTTCATGTGATGAAAATTCATTTATTATCTCATTCCTCATTTGACAAAATCGACATTGACTAATGTATCCAAAAAATATGAAAGGATTCTATATGTAAAAACTTTGCTGGAAGGTAAGTGAAATAACAAAAAAAGTTCTAAAACTGAGTTAATCTCTTATTATGATTTATCAAATGATAAGACTGTTAATATTACACACCTTGAGCAGCATCTTTAACTCTTTTTATTTCTTCCTTTAATTTCATTAGTTCGGCTTGTTTTTCTTCCAGCTGAACTTTGCACTTATTTTCAACAGCCACACAATGTTTTTCCATTTCTTCACAAGAATCATTCGATTCCTTAAGAAGTTTTTGAGCTTCTTCAAATGCGCGCATAAGTTCTTCTATTCTTTTTTGGTTTTCTTCTGATGCATTCTAAAAATATAGGAATAATTAAATATTAGAAGTTTGGATTTGGAATTTTTTTTCCTGGAGATACTGGCTGTGCTTTGACAGCCATGCTTGGCTATGCTAAGCTAACTTTATTTATCCTCATCATCTAACCGCAATTCAAAATTATGAAGTCCGTCCCAAAATAGCCTTAATGTTGCTTTAAAATGGGATATTAAAATAAAATTATATATTAATATAACTAAATTAAATTAAACTTAATTTAATTTAAAATAATGTCAATAATCTTTTCATCAAGTATAATAAAAAGGAGGGGACACAAATAAATTACAGTAAACCTTTTATTTATATATAAGAAAAACTAACTTTGAAATAGACAAAAATTGACAAAATTATGTCAAAACATATATGCATATAATATTCTTATTATCAAAATCAAATATGAATCCAAAGAGAAATAAGTTTTAAAAATTATAAATAATCCATGAAATTAAATTTAAGAATACTAGTGAATTTTTTGCAAACTACATGATAAAATATTAATAAAAAATCAAGTTTTTGTACAATGAATGTTTGATTAAGCATATAATCATTAAAAAATCTAATCTTCAAATCAAATAATAATTGCTTAATAAATTTAATAAATGCTATTTCTTATATGAATTTCTAGAAAAAGATTACAATATAATGTTTACTTCAGTTTCTTTTTACATATTTAATAGTAAATTTGTTGAGACGATCTTGGTTTAGTTTTTTTGGTTAACTCGGATCTAATTATAAAATGAGTAAAGCGATAAACCCTTTTTGACAAATCTCAAACAATTTCTGATTATTGCAATCTTTCGATGGACACAGTAGTAATTAGCATAGCCAATATAATTTTCAGACAAGGCACAAATATAGATACAATTCAAATAAATTATTTTTAAAGGAATATGGAAGTATTTATATTATTGTGATCTTGGAACAATAAAATTTGATTCCAAGTTTATTTTTATAATAGCTGAAGAAATTATCTCCAGTCCATTTGTAAAAAATTCAATCCTGTATCTGTAAAAATTTTTTAATAATTTCTAAAAAGAAACAAACAATGGTACCTCAATATAAGGATTATGCCATCATAGTTAGCTATCTGCAAGTAAAGCAACACTAAAAAGCACTCTACCATGTCTTGGATTGGAAAGCATAAAATCTGAATAAAATTTGGGATAACATTTGAATATCTGTATATTACGATTTAAATACAGAAAACAAGAGGTTCGTGAAATCAATCAATGGTATGGGGTCTCAAATAGTCATCCATCTGTAAATTAGCTATGTCAGCACATTTATTAATATAGTTAAAAAATTTCAAGAAAATATGGTCAATTTCCCATTACTACGTTAAGATCACTTAAAAATCCTCAACCTTAAATTCAAGTAAAGAAATTAACCTCATTAAAATTTCTTTTTTCTTCCTATTTAAAAGCCAGCAATTTCTGAAATATATCTAAGCAACAGATATCATGTTTATCAATAATTATCTTTAAATTTATATAATACTTGCCAATCGCAAGCATAGGAAGTTGATATCTCATTTCAATTTTACTTTTCAAATTATTTTACTAGTTTTTATTTGCATATACACAAGAACTTTACAAAAAATATGCCACCATAAATAATATTTTTTATTTACTATTCATTTAGAATAATACAGTCTAAAATATAGTAAACTTATTCTAAAATATGAACTGAAAAAATTTCAAATTAAAAGTAATTTTAATATATTAACCTTACCTTGTGCAAATCAATCAATTTTGTTTGGGCATTTAATTCCAAATTAAACTGTTCTTCTAATTTAGCATTAGACTGATTAAGCTGACGAATTTTTTCTGCTAACTGTTCTATTCTTGTATCTCTCTCTTCAACCAATTCCTTATAACAATCTAACCTCTTTTGCAGCATGTGAATCTAAAATTGAGAAAAATACAGAATGCGACTGCATATAATAATCAACTTAAATAGTTTTTCAATGGCAGATTTTTATTTTAAAATATTGTACTTAAAATAAATTAGATCAATCAAAAATTAAATAGATAAACAAAAGAATTACTAGCCATTTAATTAGTAAAAAAATAGATTATCTGTTGTGCATAAAGCTATAGAATTTGTAATTACATAAAATTAAAAATTAGCATTATTTTTCTGCATTCTGTTGAATGGATCATGGCTGCAGCACACATCAAGAAAGAACAAACATCCCTTTCCTCAGTATGGAAGTTTTTATAGATTTATTAGGGACTCCATATATAGTACGAGATAAGCGCTCTATTATAGACAATCCTGTATAAGTGGATTAAAGTCACAAAAATGAAACAAAATAAAGGAGTAAAATAGCAAGTCAAATCCTACCCCAGGTACAATGATTCTGCAAGCATAAAAACATGAGTCAGAATTGATAAAGTTATGATAACTCTGCAAATCAGACGTGGATATTAATCAGCCCATTATGTCACTTGCCTGTTCCATAAGATATGCACTAGGATTGTTTACTGAAAAACATAAGTACAACAATATTGACATTTTTCTGTATTATTCAACCACTACAATACTGAATGTAAAACATTTTTGAAAAGAATCACTGTTTCCCTCATTACAAGCCCAAAACCAAAGGGAAAATTCTACTGTGAAATCACCAATGAAGAAGCAATACAAGACTCGACTTTCTACAGAAAAATTTTGTCATTTAGAAGCATCCATCAAGGTCTCAATTAGAGAAATTATCTAACACAAGATCATTTAATTGCCAGTAAACAGGCATTTGTTATCAACAATCTTAAAACACACCAAACTCAAAACTTATTGTCACAAAAAGATATATTGTATGATATTGTCCACATTATAAGATAAATCTTTGCTCCCACTCATCATTTCCTTCTGGATTCCTACAACATCCTCCCTACTGTCTAAATTTTACTCTTCCTAACTTTAGAAGTATGTACTTCACATTTGTCTTATTTTAATGATGATGCATCAAAGATCAATAATTTAAATGCACTGAAAAGGCAAGAGATTATGATAAGAAATGGCATCCTACTCAGCCCTTTCTCCAAATATTATAGTTTAATTAATTACTGTTTATTAAATGAAACAAATAAAAAGACAAATCTGAAAATAATATAGTTACAAAATTGCTTTTTGCACCATTGTAAGAAACATATTAAACTGCCCAAATGTCATTTTTTAAAAAATCACATAGATATTTTACTTTCTAAACAGATGCCTAGAATCAAATACAAAGTAAATTTGTATTAAAATGGGGGGGGGGGAGGAAAGTTCAAAGAAATTCTAGTCACCATATAAAATTTAGAGAAATACTTTGCAAAGATATAAATACTTACTTCATCAGCTCGTTCCTCTAACAGGGTCTTTAATTCCAAACTATTATTAGATTTTTCTCTTTTCAAAGTATGAATTTCGCTATTCTTTTGTGTTAACTCAGCATGCAAATCACTAATCTGTCGATTTAATAATTCTTTTTCCTGCTCTAAGCGATTAACTTGATGCTAAAAAATAAAAATACGAATTAATTATTCAAAGTAAAAAAAAAATTAATACCCTATATAATATACAGAATAGATTAAATGTCCTTAATTTATTTCAAAATTTTAAAAATGAAGAAACAAATTGTTTCATCAATATCTAAACTACATTACATGATATAAATTTTTTTAACAAGATGGAAACAAGAAATTAATAACTGTTTTGCTTTTTTATTCCAAATAGGATCCTCCAGCTTCAATGTAATTTTTAAAGCAATTTATTATTGAATCAAACGCCTGTTGTAAATCACTATGTAAAATGGCCTGCAAAGCAAGCATCGAAGCTTGTATGGTCGAAATATCCTCAAAATACTACCCTTTTACTTTTAAGTTTTGGGAATAATGAGCAGTCAAGGCGCTAAATCGGGTGAATACAGGATGGTAAACCTCAGAGACATTTTTTGCCAAATAAACAATAAGGAAGATCGATTAACAATATACGATAATAGTGGATCTATTGTCGTGTAACAAACACCAACTGCTTTCAGTCCATTAGTCGACAAATTCTGGCCAATGAATGATGGCTGAAATGTCTCTGCAATGTGCACTTCTCATTGCTTTTTGTTCAGGAGTTAAAATGTGTGCTAAATTTTTCATCATTCTCAATGATGTACAGCAATCTTTTGTCAAGAAATTTCATACTTGCTCGATAACTTCAGATGTTCTAGACCAAATTTTTCTGCCATTTCGCCGATCATCATCTACTGTAACTGATGTGAATGGCATCCCTAAGCCAACTAGAACTAACCAAAAGTGACGTCAGCTGTGCTGTTTTACGCTTTCATATATGTACTAAAAATTTTCTTGATGCAGCGTTATGTCGTTATTAAATGTTTTATATGTCACATTCTTGTTCATTCAGTATATTTTTAAATTCACTCAACCAAAGCAGATATCAGGTAGATGTCAACCCAGCATAATTATTTGAAACATTGAGTAGCATAGAGTGTTTTACATAATTTCTGGCGTCCATTGTGGGGACCGTCTTGACTGTTAGTTTATATTTTGAGCCTAAAACATGAATGTGACACAGCTTAAAACACAGCGAAAATTGCTTCGTATGTCATTTACAGCTTGTGCTAAGAAGATTGAACATAAGCTTAATAAAGAAGCTCCTAATATGAAAGAACTTTCAATTTCGAAATCGGAAATTGGTGATAAATTTACGTGCTTAGAAAAGTGCAAAGCAGAAATAACTGATCTGATTTTGAAAGATCAAGATGCCGAAGCAGCATATCAAAAAAGATTTCCTGTCGGCTGAAAAATACAGAGAAATATTTTGTGACTGTGGTAACAAATTTAACAAGTGTCTTTGAAAGATACATCTACGAAAGAATTTTCTGAAGAGAAAAAGTTTAAGATCCCGAAGATAGAGCTTAAAAAGTTTAACCATGATTATAAGGACTATTTAGCATTTTGGAGTCAATTTCGGAAAATACAGGATGACGCAAGTATTCCTAATGAGGATAAAATGCAGCATCTCTTGCGAGCCGTTGTGCCTAAATCGAAAGTGGCTCACATGATAGAGTTTCCCTGCTGCAGCGGAGAACAATACAAAAGAGATCTCGCAGCTTCGAGAAAGATTCGGGCATGACAATTAATTAATTTAAATATATGTAAGGGACTTGTTACCCATGGTTATGGAAAATGCGACTACTGGAAGTTCGAAAAAGAATCTACCTGTTTTATACAATGAGTTAAGAGCCAAGAAAAGGGCATTGAGAATCTTGAACATACCCAAGAAAAATATAGTGAAATGTTTTTAAGTCCTTTAGTGGGGTTGTGTCTGTTAAAATGTTGATTGCTTGAAAATAAAATAGAGGTATGGAAGATGAATCTCCTGTTAAAAACTACTCACTAGAGAAATTAATGCATTTTCTCAAACAAGTAAAAGGTGAAGAAATGATAGAATTAGCATAAAGTGTTTCTGTTCTCCTTCCAGTCAAAGGAAAAAAAGGAGCCATAATTAAACAATAATTATCCTACTGCTGTGACACTGGTGAGCACTCATAGTAGGAATGGCACAAGTAAGTGGAATTTACTATGCATCTTTTATAAAAATAAGCATCCTTCCAAGGACTGTTTAGAAACTAGAAATATGTCTCTTGATGGAAAAAAAAAAGTTATTTTGAAAAATTGTGCACATTTTTGTTGCTTCTCTGTTTTGCACTTTTCCAAGCTTTGTAAAGAAAAAATTCCTGCTTATATTGTGCCAAGTCACATCATTATTTAATGTAAGTCTGACGTAATTGAAACTTATTCATTGTCTAACAATTGTAGCAAACATAACATATTTCTAATGACTTTAATTGTGAAAAATGTGTGCGAATAACTACAGAGTCATAATACTAAGAGCTTTGATTGACAGTGGATCTTAGTATTTTTATTTTTCAAAACACACAATCCAGAAGTTGGGCATTAAATTTATTTGGGGGGGGGGGAGAAATGCAGAGTCAGATTTATGATGCATATGAATTGCTTATTAGTTCACTAGATGACTCAGTGCCAAAAGTTGGTAATCCTACTGTGATTAACGAGTTGAATAAAAAGGGTATAATTTTGTCAGATCTAAAATCTGATAACTGCAAAATTAATTTATTGAAGGAGCAGATATTGCTGGAGTTTTGTTTTCAGATGAATCTATCAGATTGGATTATGTTTTTGTTAAAAATGCTTTTAGGATATATTTTGACAGGGAAATAGGAAGTTGCTAAAACAGGTTGTACAAACAGTGATGCTGCTTTAAATGTTATTTCTTAAAAGTCAAATATATTAATCTATCAGTGAGTTATGGAGTCTGGAAATCATTGGAATTCTTGATCCAATTCAGAAGTTAAACGAAAATAATAAGCATTCAAAAGCGAATGAGGAATTTAAAAACAATATGAAAATTCAGTGGAACAAATGGGTAGATACAAACTTGGTTTGCCTTTTAAATCAGATGTTATTGAGTTGCCTTCCAATAAAGAATTGACTTGGAAGTGTCATGAAAAGATGTACACAGGCCACAATGAAATGGACTTCTGGAGGATTATAAGGCTGTGTTTAAGGAAGGGAAGAATTAAAACTAATTGAAAGGACAGACAGTGAAACAGAAACATCTCATTTCCTGCCCCATCAACCAGTTGTTAAAACAGACTACTAGAATAAGGCCAGTTTTCGATCCATCGGATCATGAAACTGAAAAAAATTCATTAAAAAGATTTATTGTAGAGAGGTCTAAATTTAAATGAACAGGTACTGGATATCATTGACAGGTTTTGAAGTTATCTATCAGTATTTCTGCCAATACTGAAAAAACTTCCCTTCATTTGAAAATAGCAACCCATCATAGATTTTTTGAGATACTTTTACCTTACAGCAAGAGAGTAAATAGTGTAACAGCACTGTCAAGTAGTTTTGGAGTGTCATCAAGTCTTTTCTTACTAGCAGCAACACTTTCATACCTTCATTTTATTTTAAAATCCAGAAAATGTTCCAAATTTCACTCAAGATTAGAAACATTTGTTCTCAGATTTATTAATAAAACTAGAACTACTATTAATGAGAGAATGGAAAGGAAATTACTGCTAGAAAAATAGAGAGTACCGAGATCTGATTAATTCGATCTGTACAAGCTCAAAGTCTTCCACATGAGAAAGCTATACTTAATCTGTGATACCCAATATGAAGATTCTTGGGATTATTGTTGATAACAAATTAAATGGTATGGCCCATATAAATCATGTGGGTAGCAAGATGACTAAAATTTTAAATAGGCTTACAGTTGCCAAGTACAATGGAGTACTATCAGGAAAAATTGTCAAAATTTTATGCAAAAGAGTCCTGGAAAGAATTTTAGTATATGCAGTTGCAACCTGGTAGAAGGGCACTAATAGACAAAGGCAAAAGATAAATAGCGTACAACATAAAGCACTGTTAGCAATAACGAGGGGCTTTTCGTACAACTCTACAAATAATTAATGGACTTGAACCAGTAGATCTGATATGGGATATTGAAACTGCTTAGTATTGGATAAAAAAATCACCATAAAGACATCAATATTTTTGACCAAACAATTGAGGGCTCTAAAATGATTAGTTATGAAAATAGATGGTTTACCCCAGTAAGATTGAAAAGATACAGTGGGATGTTTCTGCAATAACAGCTCCACTTTCCATCTATACAGATGGTTTGAAAATGAATAAACAAGTTGGTATGGCTTTTTGTGTTTTAGAGGGCGAAAATAAAATTGAAGAGTTTGTGTATAGGCTTAAAAATCACTGTTCAATTTTTCAAGTAGAACTTTTTGCAAAATAACAAGCTTTAAATTGGAAAAACCATAATAAACTATATTTGCATTATCATCTATTCACGAACAGTCTTAGTGTATTAAAGGCACTTCAAAAATTCAACCCCAATGGTAATATCTCATTACAATGGGTTAAAGCCCACATTGGCATCGCAAGTAATGAACTAGCCGATCTGGCTGCCAAAGCTGCTTCACTTAAATCTGCAATAGACTATCATCTTGCAGAATCTGAAAGAACAATCAAAACTCGTCTTCGTAAAATTCTCATCGATGAATGGCAATTAAGATGGGAAAATAATGAAAAAGGCCGCTTTACTTTCAGTATCTTTTCTCAGGTAAAAAGAAATAGATGTATTGACAATAAATATTTAGCCCAATTAACCACAAACTATGGACTTTGCCCGCATTACCTTAAAATATTTAGTTTAAGAAGTTGTAGATGTGGTAATGTTTATGATGACATTCCACACTATATTTTCCATTGCCCTATTCTTCATCAGTTGAGAAAACTTATTAAACCTCAACTAAACATTTCCAAAATTCTATTAAACAATAAATTAATTTTAGAAGCTCAAAATATTTTGGATTTCTTATATTATAATGAAAACAGAATTTTCCAAATTGAACAATAGTTTATATTCTAGTTTGTCAAGCACTGTTAAAAGTGGGCAGTATCTAGTGAGTACAAGAAAAAAAATGCAAAAAGAACTCTATTTGGCCTTTTGTTCCTGATCATGGACTCTACCTTAGACTAAGTATTTTTTTTATTTGTTTTTTCATTTATTTACTTATTTTTTCATTTGTTTATTCATATTTTTCTCTTTGCTTATTTTTTTTTGTTTACTTATATTTTTTTTCTTTTTTGCATTTATTTTCTGTTTTCTAAATTTAATTGCCTATCTTCAGTAAATTTTATTATTTACATATTATGCTTCAATGATGCTGTTTGAATATTATGGAGGCTCTTTTGCTTGGGATATTTAGGCCTCTCCACTTTTTCTTTTTATGCCTGCTAATTTTTATCATTATTATATTTTTTTATTCCCTTGGCTGTTTTTAGCTTCAAGTACACAAGATTATGAAAAAAAAAAAAAA
>JAPMOR010004916.1:0-15798 GCA_026543865.1 Argiope aurantia
GCTGACGTTTCCTTTGTAAGGCAGCTCTAATGCTCTGAAATCCTCCGCAAAGGTAACAGGGAAATGTGATATCACTCGCATCATAGACACGTTCCTAGAAAGTACTAAACGAATTTTATTAAATTTATCATCTTTGTTTAGTAATATTATCCATTTCAAGCTCCTTTCCAAATATCTGCTGTAAGATTAGAACGTTGCATGGAAATAATACGATATTATAAGAAATCATGACTTAAATAGTTCAAAATATCCTTTAAATCTTACAATCTACTAAAAACGCTATTCAAATTATTAAATAATATTAAAAAATGATAATATGTCCAAGAAATACAAATCAAATATTTTTTAGACGCTCATTTGTGAAATAAATAATATAAATGGGGAGGGGGGGGGTCCCGGAAATCCCGTGAGGAAAAAAAAAAATGGCTAATTTAGCTATTCTTCGTTGCCGAGTGACGAAGAAAAATCGAAGAATTTTCCAAGCATTTATTACCTTAGTATTCCGTTGATATCTTTTTACCTTTGTATTGCCGAAATATCATGCACTTCAAAATACACATTTTCTTGCAACGCCACGCAGTGCTCACAAAATGACATTGACATAGTCTGCACAGGGAAATAGTTGTTTTTTAGGTTTATTGGAGAATTAATGGCAGTTGGGAATAGATCGCAACTGATGATTTATCTATGAAATGGAAATTGGAGAAATTGGTGCATTGCCTAAGGCTAGGAAATATTACATTTGTGATTTTATTCAAAAATGGAGGGTGGTTAATAAATGATAACATATAGATAGATAATAAATGATATATCTATAGGCCTTTACTTTTTGTACGAAACAAAAGTTATTGAAATTGACCAATAGTGAGGCTGAAAAACTGGTTTATTGGATTCCTCATTATTCTAATAAATTGATAAAAACTCTGAGAATAAAAAATCATTTACGATGTATTTGCTTTATCAAAGGAGGAAATAAATGTCTGAAAAAAGAGAAATCAATGCTCTTAGAACAACTAATTATTTGTCGATAGGAATGAATTAGCGTATATGTACGAACTACAATGAAGAACAATATTGATACTGAAAATTTTCAAGATCCATCCTTGGATGCACGGTGACAAAAAGTTCAGCAGGCTCAATAGGAAATAGCGATGTTTTTTTTTTACATGAATGCATGAAAATACAGTAGCAAAACACAACTGAAACGTCCACAAGAACAGCATTCATAAAAACAGCATATATTGACTAATATATGAATCGTATCCGTATAAAGCCCTCAAGGAGTTCACTTGGCGGAGACATTAGTCAACTAATCAAGACTCTTAATTAGTCTTCTACACTCCATTGACTTAGTACTGATAGAATCTTACCTCAGTCTCTCAGTTTTTATTTTATAGTTTACGTGCCAGGGCATAAAATCTTTTAGAACAAATGATATAAATAGAGTCCTAAAATTACTATCACGAGATATAAGAGTCCTTGTATCTAGCGATGCAAGAATTTTTATCTTGATTCTGAAATTTGGCAATATAAGATTTTGCATTCTTGGTCATGCTAGCCTCGCTTTTGTCACCAAACAATCGCCAAGACCGGGGATCACAGACTCAGGGTAATCAGAGGACTACCTGATAAACTAACTTTCTTACCGGAAGATTAGGTTCGCTGAAAAGCCTCAATACAGAGTCGTAACAATGATCGTATCGCCAATAAGCTGGATATTATCCAGATTAATTGAAACTGATACATAAATTTAAAAATATTCTCCTTACTTTGCTTCCAACCCAATATTGTAAAAGATGCCATTCGATGTTCTTCTAGGATCGAACTGCGTCTTCCAGGTCCCTTTAAAATACACTGCATTCAGTAAGACTAGAAGAGTGTCTGGACTGAGCTCATCAGATAGTTTTTCGATTTTGCCGTTTGTCTTTATCTTGACCCACTCATTAATTTCTGTAACTATTTGAGAAGCATCTTTTGAGAAATCTACATTGCATATAACTGCCCTGTACAGCTCTTAGATGTTGCGTTTGTACTTCTCAAGCAGTTCCAGGTTTCTATCAGCAAGAATGGCATTGGCAGAGGTCGAAACAGATCCATCTGAAGAATTTCCATTTTTCAAGACATCGCTAAAATAACGATGGAATGTGCCATGGATGGCATCATCTAGTAATTTTGTTTTGCTTTCTCGTAGCCCCAAACTTTTCTCAGTTCCTGTAAAAAAGCAGAAAAATTCATGCAAGCCGGTTCAGTCTATTATCTTTTTAAATATCGCCAATAGCAGTTGTGAAATTATTTTTATATACTTGCACAGCGTTACCTATAGCGTGATGAATATTAAAGAATTCGAAATCACAATAATTTATATCTATATCTATACTTATAATAAAGATCATTGTCTGTGTGTGTGTTTTGGCGCTCTACAGGCCAGACCATTCAACCTACAGCTACCAAATTCGGCACGTGTATACCTTGCAGGCAGGGAATGTGCAACTGAGGATTATTTTTTCAAAATTTTAACGAGAATTTTATTTATTTAAAAATTAAGCGAAATTTTGGCGTGTTTCTTTTATAACTTCCGAAAATATTACCGCGCAAAAAAGATTTTTACATCAAGTTAAAGATCAAAAATTTATCTTTTAAATGATACCAATATTTTAATCTTAAAATTAAGTTTCTATTTTTAATTAATTTTTAAATAAATATTTTAACTATATTTTTCAACAATTATTTTCGTACAAAATAAAAATAAAATTTAAGCTGCAAGAGCACGTTTCGCATTCATGGGGGAAAATTAGCTTTTTTCAAAGTGTTGCCATCACATTGATTAAAACTAAAATTAAAAATAAATTAAATCTTTTTTGGAAATGAAATCTCCAAAAATATAATTTTCGGCACGTGTCTGTGGGAAATGAAACAAATATGAAATATATTTTTTCTAAAAAATAAATTTAAGAAAAATTATTTTATGACCTTTTACACTATCTATAATATTAATCCAATAAGTCAGTTATATTTTAAGGCAAGTTTTGTTTAATATGAACAGGATATACATTCAAATCAGGGCCACACAGCTAATTTGTAAACCTTTAGTACTAGACACAGATCTGCTAAAATGGTCTAAATGGAGAATGATTATATTTTATGTAATTTGATTCAATATATGCTCTAATAAATAACGAATTTTTTATTTTACATAAAACTTCTTCTGTGTAAATAACATTTAACAAAATGTTCTTGAAACACTAATATTTTAAATAAAAAGAGTTAATTTCCAATCAACTAAATCAATCACTTAAACTGACTGATTTATGAAAATTTGAATATCACTATTCAATAAAAAAAAAGATAATTTTAGATTTTCCATCTATCGTTTCAGAGAAAATACGCCAATCAGCGCGCAGGTTTTTCAAGATTAATTGGCCTAGGATTATGAAAATATTGAGTTTTTCTAAATTTTTAACATTCAAAGTTTTAAAAATCAGTCTTAGTTGATCGTGGAAAATAGAAACATTCATTCTTTTATTTAAAATTTGGTGAATATTTCAGAATATTTCTCAGAATATGATAGTTTACTGCATTAAATTTAGATTTCATAATTTTTGAAATATATTTATAGGTCGAAATAAAATATTATTATTGATTTCATATTTCAATCCTTTTGAAAGCAAAACTAAAAACTGAATTTTATGCGGAATCTGAGAAATTTTTGTTGAATTATTCTTTGAGATATTACATAAATTATGAAAAATATTTTGTAGTTCACATAAAACAAATACCGAGTGATTATGTTTGCAGTACTCATATTCAATAATAATAATAAATAAATAAATAAATAACAATAAAAATCTATAATAATAAAGCTCAATGTGTGTATGTGTGTGTGTATGTTGGCGCTCTACAGGCCAGACCATTCAACCTACAGCTACCAAATTTGGCACGTGTATACCTTGGAGGCCGGGAATGTGCACCTGGGGGTTATTTTTTAGAATTTTTAACTAGAATTTTATTTATTTAAAAATTAAGCGAAATTTTGACGTGTTTCTGCTATAACTAACGAAAATATTACCGCACAAAAAAGATTTTTACATGAAGTTAAAAATCAAAAATTTATCTTTTTAATGATACTAATGATTTAATCTTAAAATTAAATTTCTATTTTTAATGAATTTTTAAATAAATATTTTAACTATGTTTTTCAATAATTTTTTTCGTAAAAAATAAAAATTAAAATTAAGCACGTTTAGCATTCATGGAAAAAATTAGCTTTTTTCGAAGTGTTGCCAACACATTGATTAAAGCTCCAATTAAAAATAAATTAAATCTTTTTGGAAATGAAATCTGCAAAAATATAATTTTCGACACGTGTCTGTAGGAAATGAAACAAATATGAAATATTATTTTTTCTAAAAAATAAATTCAAGAAACATTATTTTATGATCTTTTGCACTCTCTATACAGGGTGTTTATTTAGTCCCGGACCCATTTTGATGTTTAAAGACTCATAAAATAATGAAGATATAAACAAACTTATGGCATTTATTGATGGAATAACTCATATATTTTCCTTTACAGATTTGAATATTTTTACTTTTGTAAATATCGTCTGAGCGTGTGATTAATTTCCGATAATTTCATTTTCCAGTCTAAATATCTGTACTTTTATAAATATCGTCTGCTTATCAATTGCATTTTTCTCTCTTTTGTTTTTGGCAACTATTGAAATGTTATGTTTACTTTTGATGTGTTTGTTCTATGTAGTACTTTTGTATGTGATGTTTTATTCGAGCGGATATTAAGGAGAATGCATACACCACAAGAGAAAGCACAGATTTTATTTTGGTCATATACAGTGGCTCCCAAAAGTGTTCGCACACTAAAGAAATTTGCAGAAATTGTGTTCTATACTTCTTAATAAAGCATTTTATTAGCTGGTTTTTTTTAATTAGCATCGTTAAATAGTTCTTAATAAAACTGAACAAATATTTTTATAAAAAAATCAAGTAGTATTGTTCTAAAAATTAAATAAATAAAAAATGTCACAAAATTAGAACACAAAAGTCTTCGTACATCCAAACAATATTTATTTAAATTCATCATAAAAATATCTTTTGCTGCTTATTTTTCTTCTAATTGGAAAATACACTAAAATCGTTTGATTTCAGTATTTAATATCACAATTATTTATTCTACTTACTTTATTCTTAGATATGATGCGCATTCGTAAAGAAACGAGTTTAGACGTACGAAAATTAATTATTTTTCATTTTAAAGCTGGAAAATCAATTAGAGGCATTGCAACTATAATTAATCTACCTCAGTCAACAGTGCAAAGCATAATAAAACGTTACCGAGAGGGAAAAAGGATTGCAAACAAGCCTCGTAATGGTCGCCCTCAAATTCTGTCAGCTAGAAGTCAAAGAAATATTGTGAGTAAATTTCTAAAAAATCCACGTCTGAGTGCAATAAAGTTTACTTCACAATATAATGAATCAAATGGAACTTCTATTTCCTGTGAAACTATTCGTAGAATTCTTCGGAATGCTGGTATACATGGCCGCTCTGCACGAAGAAAATTCTTTGTAAGTCAGAAGAGCAGAATTGCTAGGCTTAAATTTGCCAAATCTATGATAAACCAGTCAGAGAGCTATTGGAATCGTGTCTTATTTGCAGATGAAAGTAAGTTTAACATCTTTGGGTCGGATGAGAGAATCATTGTATGGAGAAAAAAAAAAAAAAAAAAAAAAAAACGAAGAACTTCATCCCAAGAATTTAGTTGGAACAATAAAACATGGCGGTGGAAATGTCATGGTTTGGGGGTGTATGTCAGCGGCTGGAGTAGACAATTTAGTATTCATTGATGGCATAATGGATCATAGAGTTTATATAAATATTCTCAATAATAATTTAAATGTGTCAGCACAAAAATTGGGCATTTTAAACAACTTTGTGTATTACCAAGACAACGATCCTAAGCACACGGCCATGAATGTTCGTCTTTTTTTGCCTCTATCATTGCCCTCAAACCCTTAAAACACCAGCTCAATCACCGGATTTAAACCTTATAGAACATATTTGGAAAGAATTAGAGGTGCGAATAAGAAGGCACGACATTAAATCGAAAATTCAACTGAAAGCAGTAATGATCGAAGAATGGAACAAGATCGGTGCAGAAGTAACCGACCGTTTAGTTAAATCTATGCCCAAACGTTTAAAGGCTGTCATAAAGAATAAAGGATATCCTACTAAATACTAAACATTTATAGAAATTTAGAAAATTTCATATTTAGTGATGTTTTTTTAAAGTGTATGATCACTTTTGTGTCCTATTTTTGTGCAATTTTATTTATTGTCATTTAAAAAAAATAATTTGAATCCTAATTAAAATTTATTCTTCACTGATTTATTAAGAACTGTAAAAATATGCTATGAAAAAAATTTTCATGTAAAAATAAGAATATATAATGGTAAATAATGAGGTATTAATAACAATAAAGATGATAAATAAAATAAAACGCTTGGTTTTATTAAAAAATATCTTAATATTAATTGCAATTTCATCATTTACATTTTAAATTAAAGTTGAAATTTTGCCGGAAATGACAACAAATTAGCAAAATATATATAGTAAATTGAACGAAACGATCTAAACAACAGTATAAGTTTGGTATGACTATCAAAATTTGAAGATTAAAAATGTTTTAAGAGACCATGTTTTGAATCCTTTAAGAGACCAGTTACTTAAAATATTTAACTGAAAATTGTAGCGAGCGGTAATACTGGCGAAACGGCTGGTCGCCAAAGGCGGCTAGTGATAAATAAAATAAAACGCTTGGTTTTATTAAAAAATATCTTTTTATTAATTGCTACTTCATCAGTTCCACTTTAAATTAAAGTTGAAGTTTTACCGGAAAGGACAACAAATTAGCAAAATATATATAATAAATTGAACGAAACGATCTAAACAACAGTATAAGTTTGGTATGACTATCAAAATTTGAAGATTAAAAATGTTTTTTTTGAGAAGGAGATATTAAGAGGCAAGTTATTTGAAACATTTAATTGAAAATTGTAGCGAGCGGTAATACTGGCGAACCGGCTGGGCGTCAAAGGCGGCTAGTAAAGTAATAAAAACGGAATAAAAAATAGCCTTGGTTTCGCGTTCTCTTTACTGTTTACCCCAATGATATCTTGTGAAAAATTGCAAAATTTAGAATTCCAAACAAATACGGTGCATAGCGAGTTAATAGAATTAGGAGTGGAGATTCGGATTACTGCTTCAAGAGAGATTCGGATGGCATATTTTTAAATTGCACCATTTTATGTAATTACTTTAATATTAAACAGGAATGATTAAATAGACATTGATTGTTATTTTATTACAGTAAATGATTCTGAAATTTCCTTAGTTCTAAACGAACTGAAAATTCTTTTTGGTGGCTACACTTATGTTCTTTTTTTACGTTAAAGTTTTAATTTTAAGGTTTACATAGATATATCAATGCTTATCTATACTTATATAAAGCTCAATGTGTGTGTGTGTGTGTGTTGGCGCTCTACAGAAAAGACCATTTGACCTATAGCTACCAAATTTGGTACGTGTATACCTTGGAGGTCGGGAATGTGCACATGGGGTCTCATTTTTTGAAATTTTAGTTAAAATTTTAGTTATTAATTAAAAACTAACTTTCCCGCCAAAAAAAATCATTTCTTTCCCACCGCCAAATGAGTAAGGCTTCAGCATTTTTTCCCCAACAGTAATGAAGCTTAGGCTTAACATTTTTCGGCCGATTATTTCAAACGATTCTGTTTATTTTCTTAATGTTTGATGCATTTAAAATTAAACGTTGTTAATTAATCGATCTCTCAGATTCATTCTGAAGTACTTTTGAATTAAAATAAAACAGAATAACGGAAATAAAAAATTTCTTATCTCCATAGCGTTACCCCAACTGGCGTAGAAAAATTCATGCATTTGCGTTACCATAACTGGCATTGAAAATTCACGCATGCACATTGTGGTCTGATTATTTACAACTATTTTCAACGGAAGCGGACCACAGAGAGATCACTTTCTCTGTGAAGCGGACTTGGTTTAAATTATTTTTAGGTTAGTTGCATGCTTTTGTAATTAAATTGTTTTTATGTTAGTTATATATTTTTTGTATATGCTTATATTTTTAAGTACATCGTTTTTTAAGTAATTTTTTTTCCTGTTTTCGACCGATTATTTTAAACGAGTCTGTTTATTTTCTTAGTGTTTGAGGCATTTGAAATTAAACATTGTCAATTAATAGACCTGCTCATGATGAATCTGAAAAATTTTGTTGACAAATTCTTGAGATATTACATAAATTAAGAATGATATTCTTTAATGCCCATAAGATTTAAATGGTCAGTGACTCTGCTTTCAGTAATCATATTACAAAAAAAATGTTTTGTTTCAGTAAAAAATATTTTTATATTAATTGCAGATTCATCCTTTCCACTTTAATTTAAAGCATAAATTCTACAGGAGCTAACAGAAAATTAGAGAGATACATATTACGTTATGACTGAAGGCCTTTATAATATTATGAGTGAATTGTAATTTGAAGTTTTAAAATATTATAATGAAGAAGCTATTAAAGTAGGAATTACATAAAATATTTAATTATTAAAATTTTAACGAGCATTAAGATTGGCGAACCGGCTGGTCTCCAAAGGCGGCTAGTTTAGTAATAGTTTTCAACATTTGAATTACCCATTGACAGTATTGCTATATTTAAATTGAACTGTCGGTGACAGAAGTATCAACTTGAGGTCGGTTGATCAGTTATCCAACAGCCGTAGGTCCTGCGACTTCAGAGGCATTTTGGATGACCCAGGTATACCTTAACCGGGTAACCAGTTAACCGGTATTTTTCTGTAATCTTCTATACTTATAATAAAGCTGAATGGGGGTGTGAATGTTGGCTCTCTACAGGCCAAGCTGTTCGACCCACAGCTACAAATTTGGCACATGAATACCTTGGAAGTCCTAAATGCATACTTCGGAGCAATTTTTTTAAATATTTTTAGTTAGAATTTTAATTAATCAAATAGTAAGCAAAATTTCAGTTTTTTTTCGCGATACCTTCTAAACATATTATCGGACAAAAAAGATTTTTACATCAAGATAAATTTGAAAAGAAATTATTTTTCCAATGGCGCGAATGTTTTAACCAATTAATTAAATTTCCATTATTAATAATTTAAAAAAAATATTTTAATTATTTTTTTAACAATTTATTTCGCATAAAATTTAACCTGCAAGAGCTCGTTAAGCATATATGAAAAAAAATTAGTTTTTATCAAGACAAACACATAGATATGGCTATCACATAGATAAAAGTTCAAATTAAAAAATAAATTAATTGTTATTCTAAATTAAACAAATAAAAGTGTAATTTTCAGCACGTGTCTTAATTAAATAAAATAAATAAGAAATAAAATATTTTGTAAAAATTAAATGCCAGACAAA
Source organism: Argiope aurantia (assembly GCA_026543865.1). Lineage (NCBI taxonomy): Eukaryota > Metazoa > Arthropoda > Arachnida > Araneae > Araneidae > Argiope > Argiope aurantia. Next base: position 9,500 of record JAPMOR010004916.1, read on the forward strand.
GTTTTCTATAATCTTTCACAATATGTACATAAATAATTCAATAAATCAGCTTTATATAAAGCAAACATGGTTTAATATATATCCTTTCAATTCAGCTACCAACGGCTAATTTATAAACTTTTAATACTCGAATTACTTACGTTAAATTGATCTAAAGGAAGTGAATAATTATATTTTATGCAACTTGAGTGAATAAATGCTCTGATAAATTACCAATGTTTAGCTTTTATTTAGATCCTTTGTTCTGTGGATCATATTTAACAAAATATTCTAGTTAAACTAACATTTTAAACAAAAAGAATTGCTCTCCAGTCAACTAAATCAATGATTAAAACTGAATGATTTACGTAAATTTGAATATATTCATTAAAAACAAGCTATTCAAACTCCAATATAAAAGCAAGCGATTTTTAGACCATTTCACGGACCTTCTCAAAGAAGACAGGCCAGTCATCTCCTAGGGTTTCTCAAGATTGATTGGTCTAAGACTATGAAAATGTTGATTATTTTAAAAATGAAAAATTTAAACTTATCTTCATAAAACGCCCAGATTTAATCGCAGAAAATAGAAATGTTTACTTATTTATTTAAAAATTTGTGAATCCAGAATATTTCGCAGACAGAACATCGTAGGATTGTCTAAAATTTGAACTTCATAATTTTTTAAAGTATATTTTTGGGTCGAAACCAAAAAAATATTATTATTGTTGTCATTTAAATCCTTTTGAAAGTAAAACGAAAAACTTAATTTTACTATGAATCAGAGACATTTCTGTTGGATAATTCTTAGGGATATTATATGAATTATGAAATTTATTCTGTAGTGAACATAAGACTTCAATACCTAAAGACGCTGCTTTCAATTCTCATATTTAAAAAAGACATGCTTAGTTTCTGGGAAAAATGTTATGTTAATTCCTTTAGTTTGAAAATGATTAAACTATGATGTTAATTAATAGTTTAATCATTTTCGCTTTAATTAAAAGCTGAAATTTTACAGGCGCTGAAAGGAAATTAGCGAGAGATACGTAGTACAATGAACAGAACGACATAAGGAATACATGATAGTATGAGTGAATTACATGACTATCAAAATGTGAAGCTTAAAAATATTTTGCCAAAAATCTATTAAGAGACCAAGTTACATTATTATTAATTTTAATTTTTTATCCAACATTAACACTGTTGAACCAGCTGGTCGCCAAAGGCGGCTTGTTAAAAAAAATGAATTTAGAAAGTTTGCTGAAAATGTTACTATCGTGTAAGGATAACTTTTTTTTGATGCTTGGACCTTCGATTCATTTGTGACTCTTTGCCATATATATATGTGCCATTTAAACGAATAAAAAATCAGACAAGAAGGGGCATTTTTGTTTCGCCATGTCGCGGATTTGTGAAGAAAGTCTATGAGCTTTACAGAAAAAAAAATTAAAAATCAATTAAAAAGATCTTTTGGCCACTCTTGTTTTAAATTAAGAATAAAATGTTCTATTATTGCCTCAAAAATATGGGAATGATTCGGAAATTAGAAGGTCGGATTAAAGAATTTTTTATTCTTGAAATCTTTTGGGAAAACTGGCCTTTTAAAAACGTTTCCCAAAATTCAATAAATGTGGTTAGGCAATGAAGCAAATATTAGAATGCCATTTGTTCATTCAATTGAAATAGTGCATAGTTTTCCTTCAATCCTGAGGGGAAAAAACTACCGTAAAAAGTGCAAAACATTAAATAAAAGTTTTCTCATTACGTGTTAAAGTTCTGGTAGTCAGAATATTGAGCTGGCATTGCTGGTGTTTCCTTGCCAAATTTGACTTATAAGTTCGATTCTGGACACAGTGGATACACACGTAAACGCTTCTTTTAATAAGTATAATAGAATAACAGATTAACGTAGAAATAAAATAGACTTTCCCGATTGGACAAATATTAATTACACAAGCGATTGATGCATTGAAAATAATTCATCTTAAGTAAAGTATAACCACGATTTTTATGATTAGGTTAGTTGATTTTTTAAGTTTATAATAATAATCTTAAAGACAATACAGTGTTTTAGAGTTTTTTTCAGCTAAGAAAGATCAACTTAGTAACTAGTAACAAATAGCTATATTTAAAATGAATTTTAAAAATAAATAGAAAAATTTGAACGAAATTAAATATTTTTTATTTTGCCTTCTATTATGAAAAAATTTAACTTTAAAAATACTATTATTATTATTGATTTTTATATGTCAAATAATTTAATTTTCACGTTAAGGGGAAAAGTTTCCTAGAAATACACTGGGTTCAAAATTTCGACTTTTTATGTGGGAAGGAGAGGAGATAATACCATTATTAAAGGGCATATGAGAAATTAAGTGAATACCCTATGGTCAATAGTGTTCTACATGATTATGTTGCTTGTTAGAGGTATGAAATTCAAAAATAAGCTTTCTCTGCTTATAAAAAACGATTAATTCATGAGTCATTTATTGACCTTAACTCGAAGCTCGATTTTTTTTAGTTTCGCCATTAAGAGTTTCTACATGCGATAATCTTCCGTCTTCTAACTTATGTTCCCAATTTTTTTGAAGAATAACCATGTAATCAGCATTTGAAGTTGCAGAGCATTTTCAGAATAGAATTTTTTTCCATTCCATAAATTCGTGCTGATAGAAAAGCATATTTTATCATTTTCCGACGATTTTCTTTTTTTCTTCCGAAAAGCTTAACTCCTTACAAAAATAAATGTTATAATAATAAATAATTTTTAATAATTAATTAGAATAATAATTTTTAATTATTTCTGTATCGCACACACTTTTCCTGAATTGCAAAAGTTTCTATCAAATCCAAAATGCATCGATATTTTTTTGAAAGATTATGTTTTTAAAATTTATTACAGACTTAATAAAATCTTCTTAACTTTCTAGGATGTATGTTACAGTTTATTAATGCTGATAAAATTCTAATTTAATTGTTTTTATTGAGATTATTAACAGTTTTTTATGAAAAAAAAACCAATATTTCAAATTTCCCACCCAGTTTTCCTTATTTGTTCTGGTAATCTTTTATATATTTCAGTGATATATTTTGTACGATCAAACATATGAAAGTTTTAAGTTTCATAGAATGGTAAAAAGCAGCAAAAAAAAAAAAAAACTTTGAACATCTTTCTTTGATTGTTTGATACCAAAATATGGCGCTGAGCTACAGTTTTATTAACAAAATAAAGTGTTGCGATATTGATAAATATCGAATTACATTTATCGTAGTCATTACATTTTTTAGTTATTGCGTTTACGTACATGAGATCATAAAAACAGACAGATCCTTAACCCATCGAATTAGGTTCAAATTTTGATAACTACCAAATTGACCAAATTGAAAATAAATAACTGGTAAGTGCTAAATCTTTGTACCAAGTTTTATTTATCAAACTTCGTAAGTTTTGTGCACTCAGACAAACAGACAGACTTTCTTTGAAAGGATGACTTTCAAAATTTGATAAAAATCTAAAGTTTTGATCTGAGGACAACATGCCAAATTTAATTCACCTAGCTCAAATTCACTCTGCAAGTCTATAAACACAGCTATTAGAGCATGTCATTCCAAAAAGGTATTTTTCCGTCTCACGGAGGTCTGAAGCATAGAAATCTGTCAATATCTTGAAGTCGAATTTTTGACCCTCTACAAACGTAAGAGAGTTAAAAACAAACAAAGCATGTGATACATTTAAACGCATACAAATAGCTTCAGGTGACAAATTATTTCAACATTTTATAGGTTTTGTTTGATCGATATTAGGTCTGCTGTACAATTTGGATTTCGTAAATGTCCTTTGGAAATGTATTATCTCTGTTGTACGTAAAAAGGTATTTTCATAATTCCAAATTCATTTATTTAAGATAATTATTAAATCAAAAATCCATGTTAAACTTTTTATATTGAATATAAAAGTTAATATAAAATTGAAAGTTTTAGAAAACATTTCATATTGAACATTTATACACATGTTGTTTTCTTGTTCAGAATTATTTAAAAGTAAAGAAAACAGTCGACAACTTTCTGTTGAAGTATAAATAGGATAAGTGTTTGTGTCCAGTTCCGTAATTCGTTTATTATTGCCAGATTTTACTTGTACCAGTTTCATTTTTAAAACTCTTAACGCTTTTGTAACTGTTGCACTGGTGATTATGTGGGATAGCACATCCATAAAACGGTGGAGCGTTAAGAATTCAGTAAAAGAACAAAATAAAATAGTAAATTCATTCAAATTTTTACATATTATTTACACGACCCAAGAATAATATCATAATGGTCTTGCTGCCTTTCTCCACAATGCAAACAAGAATGGGTGACCAACCTAGAATTCCATTTGAAACAGGCTGCGAATAACCATAATATTAGGTTCAATTCCTTCCTCATTAATTTCAATGACTGTCTTGTGAATAACTTCACTTACTGGCACACTTCCACCAGAAGTCATGCTCGTGAAATCGACCCTAGAACGGAAAGCACCAATGACCTGCATGTCTGCTGAGATTTCATTTTCGAATTCCAGTCTGAATGTTGGCAGTGAGACATCTACTTCCATTCGACTCAATTGAGTTTGAATATCAATCAATGTTTCAGGAGTGAGACTCTCTTCAAGAGCTTTCAGGCAATCTTGCTCTTCCGGCAGTAAAATCAGCATATCGTTCATATTGTTTTTTCGTTTTTAAATGCCGACCGTTCATTATTTAAAAGAAAATTCCCAACATTCATAATCGGTTCATTGTATTTAAAAACACTGTATTTACATCCATTTTTCAATGAATTCATGAAATTTCGAAAGTTGACTAAAGTTTCTAATTTAAATGATTTAAATTATAATAAACTGATTAAAAAGCATGTCTATAATAAATTCATACTTTATAATCATTCTGAAGAAAAATTTTATATAAAAAAACAATGACAAAAGCCACGCTGATTTTTTTTTGTTTTAATTTAGGGCGAATGTTTAGAACAATCACCTGAAAAAATGTGAAAAATTATCAGAATTGGTATTTGCTTTATGAAAGTAATCTGTATTCCGTTTTTAAAATATTTGGGAAAAAAAGTTATTGATAATAAAAAATTCTGAAAACTCAATAAATTACGTTAGAGATGCAAATTTTATTTTTGGAATAGGAATTACTTACACTCTTCGTTGATGTAAAGATTTTCTTTCTACAATCATTTTATTCCTGCGAGCAAATGCATGACAGAAATTCTCCTAAGTAATACATAAAAAAATTATATAAAATTTTAAAATTACAGTTCCGAGATGCATTAAGTTACCATTACGATAAGGTGTATGCCAACTTTCAGTGGAGAAAGCAAAATGGTTGTATCTGGACATTGTAGAACAAGCATATACAAACGCTGCATTTTCTTTGAATAAATGAACCAGTTATAGTGCAATGAATTTCAAGAAAAACATACACAGGATATGCTTTAATAGCTGGTTGTCCTTTTTCATTTAAAAGAAACAATGAAAGTTGAGGATTTGACATAATTGAATCATACATCCAGTTAAAATTTACTATTTGATACAACTGTTTTCGGAAAACCACTTCAGTTCTGTTTGTTTGCTTCAAGATTTCAATAAATTATGAAAACTTACAGTTATTATCTACCTAACAAAAGCCCATATTATTCTACAACATAGACAGGTCATTGTTTACAGAAACATTAATAAATAATTCTTTCATAGACTTTAAGTTTTAATTAGACAGCATATTTTATTTAAGATTCTTCTATCCATATAGAAAGTAAATAATATTTAAAACACTCAAACTTGTCCAAGTGATTTTGCCTTTTAAATCAGTTGCTGCTCTGACTAAATTACCGACATAGGAATAAAAAATTTCCTAATTCATTGAACAAGTGGAATACGTCAATGTATGTGCAAGTGTTGACTACAATTTATTATCGCAAAAAACTAAGAGCACAAATTTATTTTAGAATGTATTTTTACAAATTATTTACGCGGCCCATGAACAAAACCATGTTACTCTTGCTACCTTTCTCCACTATGGCAAACAGGAAAGGATGATCAGCAGTGAAAGATAAACCACCAGATCTCATTATAAGTACACTCGTCACAGCGGCAGCCTCGCTTCCCTCTTCATTGACTTCGATGACGGCCTTGTGGAGGACCTGGCTCACAGACACATCCCTACTGGGAGTCATTCCAGAAAAGTCTGCTCCAGCATTGAAGATTTGTTTGGCGCCGAGGGCTTGCAAGTGCTCAGAGAGCTCTTCCTCAAACTCCAGCTTGAACTTTGGCAATGAAA
>JAPMOR010004926.1:0-18238 GCA_026543865.1 Argiope aurantia
ATATTCCATATTGTTTAGGATTTCTTTGGGGAGAAATTTATTCTTCTTCTTTCCTCGTTTTTGACTTTCTTCTTGTCAACGGACTTTTGGATTTGAACTGACTAAGTCAGGCCACAGAGATTAGCAGCAACAACAAAAGAGATGATCTCGCAACATTCTAGTCAATCGTTGATTCAAAATCTCCCAGCTACAATGCTATTGATATTACTAATGAAATGATTTCAGGTAATGGTAAGCAAAAACTTGTACCAAAATTCCCGATCATATTATTACTACTATCAATGAGGGTATTGTAAGAGCTGCCGTAGAAAGTAAAAATTTACTTCAAGTCTATTATCCATACTTTAAGACAAATTATTTCTACATTTTTGCAAATCAATAGCTGAAATTTTCAGAACGTCATTGAATCTGAATGGTTAAAATTTACAAGTCATTGAAGATCAATCATTAAATTCTTCAGAATATCAAACATATCAAAGCATGTTCAACGATGAGACATTTTTATTATTTGAAAAGATTTTCATGATATTCTTTTAAAAAATGGAAGAATTTAAATCGATTTTTTAATGCAGTTGGGGCGTACGTTTAAAGAATGCAAAATAAAAATCTGGTTGCTTTTAGGCGCTCGAAAGTGAGAAGATTTTGAGCTATTTCACTTTCAAATGATGGCAGCAATCAGCTGACAAAAATCAAAGATATGGACCATACACGCCGTTTTGAAGATAGTATATTTCATATTTCTGAATACGGCTAAAAGTATAATAACGCCCAAAGAAATGCGTCATTTTATGAAAGAAATTAATGCATAAAGTGTAGATTCTTTCTTTCTTATATCACCTTTTCATAAATGGAATCGGGAATTATTTAAAAGGAAAGTTATGTCTTCTTTAGAAGCCATCAAAAAAAAATTCTAAGAATGAAAAGCCATTGTTGCGTTCCCATACATTTTAGAAACCATGTTGTTGGCGGCGGTAGGCCTAATTATGGCGGTATGCCAGCAAGTAATAAATTCGTCTATAGTGAACTATTCGAGAATAATGAACTTAATCCATCTTAATTATAAAAAATATTACTATTACATAATAAAGGGTTATTATGTAATAATAATAAAAGTTAAAATTATTACTATTACATAATTATGCACATAATAAAGGGTCAGCAATTACAAGGATAGCAAAAGCACGTCTACTTAGTAGGAGTAGGATTGGTAAAAAAGATTTATATATATTAACGGGATATAGGGGCGACACTATACATTGAAACAGGAAGTGACACGTGGTACAAACATCCCGGCCCCCGTTGAAATACTAATTTCAACAAATAAATGAATACAAATTTGAGAACATAAATACAATAATACATGTTAAATAAAATGAAATCTAAGCAAAAAAATTAACAAGTAACTTAAAATACACTAATATATAAATAATACAAGAATGATAATTAATAATTAGCTCATTTTTTTATACAGTAGGTAAAATAAAAACAGCTCTGATATTTCTTTTAATTATTTTTCTATCAGGAAGTTTAATATTCACAACTCTATTATCTTTCCCAGGAAAAACGTCTGTAATTCTACCTGTGATCCATTTGGTACCTGAAAGGGATTCATTTTTAATTAAAACAAGAGTTTCGATTTCAACATTATTTTTTGTTATATTTCCATTTGCTCCTTTCTTGTAAATTATTTAGGTAATTTTTCTTCCAAATTTTCCAAATCTGTTGAGATAAACTAGTGACTCTTTGCCATTTTGATAATGTATTCTGCTTAAAATCAATAAAGTGAGGTGTTACTATAGCGGTAACCGGTCTACCAATTAGAAAGTGGCCAGGAGAAAGAGTTCCAAAATTGTCAAATTTAGAAGATAGTGGGGTTAGAGGACGTGAATTTAACACAGCTTCTATTTCAGCTAAAGTGATGAATTCTTCAAGGGTTAAATTTGAATTTCCAGCTACACGTTTTAAATGGAATTTCAACTATTTCATTCCCTCTTCCCACAATCTACCAAAATTAGGAGATCTAGGAGGAATGAAATGCCAATCTATACGTTCATCATTAAAATAATTAGTTAATGCTTCATTAGGAGATTTAACTAACTCACATAATATTTTTAAATTCTGCATTTGCACCTACAAACATTTTACCGTTATCCGAGAAGATTTTAGAACTGTTACCCCTTCGCCCAAAGAACCTTTTTAAGCAGTCAATGAATGCTTGGGAAGTAAGCTCAGACAGGAATTCCAAATGGATCGCTTTCGTAACCATGCATACAAATATGCAGACATAAATTTTATTCAGTACTCCTTTACGTTGGGTTTTGTATTTTACAAAGAATGGGCCACGGATAATTTTTTTAATAACTCCACAGTTCCTTTTAATAACTCCAGAGTTGTTAAAAGGGAAAGTGGGAGTTACCCTTTTTTTGGGTAAATTACCCATTAATTAATTTGACATCACAGTTTATTTTTAAAACAAATTATACAATAGTGAACAATTTGTCGTGTTAGATTTCTACCATTAAGTGGCCAATATTTAAGACGAACATGGTATAGAAAATTGTTAGCACCAACATGAAAGTATTTATTATGATAATATCTTATTATCATTAAAGTTATAGCATTCTTAATTGGTAACACTATAGGATATTTTTCACTGAAAGACAAAGAGGAGTTTTGTAATCTATCTCCAACTCGAATAATATTATTTTTCTCAATAAAACAATTTAAAGAAGCAAATTTACTATTACAAGGTACAGGTTCACCCTTAATTAAATTTTTAAATTCACTAGGAAATTCTGTTTTTTGAACAGTATTTAATAACCATATCTCTGCTTCAATAAGCACCTTGCGAGTAAAAGGCCCAGTGATGCGTTTATCATTTGGTGATTCGGCATTTTTGATGAATCTGAAAATATAACTAAGAATTCGAATTAATTTACAAAAGTTATTTGTTATAGAAACAATCTTATGAAATAAATCAATTTTAGCTGAGAGAGTAGAGTTTTAGTTACAGAAGTCTCAAATTCCATCTTAATGTCATTAGTACAGTTGTGAGAATGTTCAGCATGTACAAGCTTTGAAGGATCAGGGCCCTTCCACCACAGTTCACTCTTGACCAAGTCTGGGGCATTCAAACCTCTGGAAAGGAGGTCAACTGGATAATTTTCAGACGATATATGTTGCCACGATAAGTTTTTAGTTAATTTTTGTATTTTTGTCACTCTATTAGCAACAAATGTCTTGAGAATGAGAGGTGAAGTCATTATCCAACTTAAAGCAATTGTGGAATCAGAATATAAAGTTATTTCTAGAAGATCAGTCTTGAGTGCATCCACAATTTTGTTTACTAGCTTAGACAGTAGGAACCAGGCCGAAAGCTCCACCCGGGGATTGGATAGAGTCTTGAGCGGAGATACACTCGATTTACTGCAAAGAAGGAAACAGTTTTTGTTACCATTCTTGGCGTGAATGGAAACATATATTATCGCTGCAAATCCCTTTTCTAAGGCATCGGCGAATCCAAGTAGTGTAATTCTTTCAGGAGGCTCTAATAGGACAAATCTTAGGATTCTGAGTTATTTTAAATCCGGTAAGAATTGAACAAATGAAGTCCATTCGTTGGAAACTGTTATAGGTAGTTTCTAACGCCAATCTAATTTTTGAATGAAGAATTTGGCTTTACTTATTACAGGTCCTAAAAAACCAAGAGGGTCAAATAGACGTACGATCTGAAAGAAGACACCTCTCTTCGTGAAGATCGAATTGGTAGGAAGAGAAACTTTGAAACAAAAGGTGTCTGAAGAACTATTCCACAAAACAACCAAAGTCTGTACTGGTTCTTCAGATAACTGATCGAAATTTAAATCAGGAGACTCACTGTTTGCATGTGAGAAACTCCATTTGTGTAAGCTCATTCCTGCACTTTTAAAGAGTTCGGTTTTTAACAGTTCAAGTTCATGGGGACTGGAGCATCCAGTTAAGATATCATCCAAAAAACATCTCGCAGAACAACATTAGCTGCAATGGGAAAGTTATCTTTCTCATCCATTGCAAGTTGCTTTAAAACTCGCGTAGACAAGTAACATGCGGGTGTTGTTCCATAAGTGACTATTTTCAATTTTTAAATTTGAACTGGTTTATTTGGACCCTTTTTCAAAGGATTTTCTGAGAATGTCTCTGTTCAGGATTTATTTCAATTTGTCTAAACATGTGGCATATGTCACAGCTAAAGAAATAACTATGTTTACGCGCACGAAGCATTATAGAAAATAAGTCTTCTTGAATTGTACCTCCTTTACACAGAACATCATTGAGTGAGATATTTAGATTAGTTTTTTGTGAGCCATTGAAAACTACTCTTAAGGGACCAGCGCGATTGCCAGATCTACGTACATCATGGTGTGGAAGAAAGAATCCATCGTCAGATTTTATTTCATCAAATTTCAAAACTTCTTCCATATAATCTAAAAAAATATTTTTAAATAAATTCTTTGTAAAGAATTTTTAATTTGTTATCATGGTCTGGACGTCTCCAGAGTTGATCAAGACGTTTAGACATATGGTTCTAGAATCCCCTAAATTAACATTTTCTTCAATATTTTGTTTGAGTGGTAGTGAAACAAAATATCTACCACAAGGTTTTCTTATGTGCGTTCTTTCAAAATGATCTTCATAGTATGAAAGTTCATTATGAAATTTAGTTTGCACTTCGGAAATATTTTCTGTTTCCCAAGAAGAGAGTAGGGTGTCATCTAAGTTACTTAAAACCCTTGAAAGAAAACGATGATTAGGATAGCAAGATTCATCAGTATACGATCCTGCAACAATAAATCGAAATTTAGATTCTACAAATTTGAAGTTACAATTAGGCAATTTTATTTGGTTTGAACCAAAAATATATATAAAAAAAAGAGTTCACTTCCTAACAAACAAGAAATCTCTGAAGGTTGCTTAAAATCTTTATCCGCAAGAAGACACCCTGGAGGAATTTTATGTTCCGAAAGATTTATTTTTTTGAAGGATGCATTTTTATTTGTCTCTGGAATGAGGAAAAAGTCAACATCATTCACATGAAATGTATCATAAAAGCTCGAAACAGCTGTCTTTGCAAAATAATTAACTCGTGAGAGAAAATTATTTAGACCTTCTAAGGTGGAGTTGGTTCCTTTAGGCATAGGGCATTGTGATGGAGGAATGAGGGGTGAGAAAGGAAAGGGCTCACCCAAGAAAAGAGGAACAGGAATTTTTCCCCAATTGTGTCTCCCATAATGGCTCTATGTGGATTTAAATATAAATTGCATTTTGTTTTAATAGTTTTTGTTTCATATCGATAGGGATAGGATTTCTTGGTAGGTAGGTAGGTATATAGATTTTAATGGCACAAGAGCCATTTGAGGCCATACTGCGCCAGTCATATTGTTTAATTTAAGAGCACATTAATATGATCCCAATCAATCAATTATAAATTAATACCAACCGAGATAAAATGTATAAAATATAAGCGATATAACAATCAACTAATAAAACTTTAAAATTTCTGTATCACAGAAAGAAAATAATTATGAAACAGAAGAAAAGTGTGAGGCAAATGAAACAACTCCATAATGAAGCAATAACAAACATGAAAAAGTTGAAAAGTAGCTAGATGGAAGTAAAAAGATGAATAGCTTTTAAAAATGTAAAAATATTTGGATGGTATTTCTCACCCACCAAGTCGGTTAGAGTTACAGATGATGTATTGAAAAAGCTGACACGATGAGAATGGTAAGCAGGGCATTCAATTAAAATATGCTTAGTACTTAAATCCACATGACAAGTCTTACACATTGGTGCCCTCTCGCCAAAGATCAGATGTTTGTGAGTATAGCGCGTATGTCCTATACGGAGGCGTGTTAGCTTGACATCTGCCTCACGGATAGGAAGAGTCGGCCACATAGCAATGGACGGCATGACAGAATGCAATTTATTGTGGGTCAATAAATCCCACGTTTCTTGCCAAGTAAACAAAAGACGACACGCCAATAGTCTCTTGACATCACAGTATGGGAGTTCTTGGTTTAGGAAAGAGGATGCAGATTTAGCTAAAGAATCCGCCATCTCATTCCCAGAGATACCAACATGACTTGGCACCCAGCTGAAAATGACATTAAAACCATCGATCTTCAATTGACTCAAAGTAAACAGAATGCTATTAGCAATCGGGTGGATCTTATTGTGGTAGTGAGAAAGGGTTTCTAATGCACTCATGCTATCGGTATAAATAATAAAATTCCGTTGAGCAAAAGAGGAAATTTCCTGGAGAGCATAAAAAATAGCTACTAGCTCAGCAGTGAATACAGAACAGTACTTATGTATACGATAGCTCATAACACCAGATGGGAGTACAATGCCACAACCAACATGATCAATTGATTTGGAACCGTCAGTGAATATTGGTGTGAATGACGAATACCGACAGCGATGATAGCTAAATAGCTGTTGAAAAACAACTGGAGCAGTTGAATTTTTGTCGAATCCTGAGAAGGGATTCAGAAAGGAAAATTTAGGGGTATCCCAGGGTGGAAAGGAATAGAAATCATGTGGTTTTATGAAAACATCATTAATATCTAAATCATGGAGAATTACTTTGATCTTTTCAGTGAATGGGAGAATGTGAGAGGAGTGGGCATCATAGAGTCTTCGAAGACCAATTGGTAATGTTTGGGAAATGGGATGATTTGACAGAGACTTCGTTCGAAAATAATAAACAGCGGATAACTTCTTTCGTCTTAGATAAAGAGGTAGTTGGTAACAAATAGCATACAGGCTCTCTACCGGGGAGGTTCGAAATGCCCCCGAGCAGATCCGTAAAGCAGAATGGTGAATGGTATCCAAATGTCGCAAAACAGACGCACGGGCTGAACCGTATATCATACAACCGTAGTCTAATCGGGAGAGAATTACTGCCTGGTAAATACGGAGTAGGGAAGTTCGATCAGCTCCCCAAGATGTTCTGGATAGTACCTTCAAAATATTCAAGGACTTATCACACTTTTTCCTCAGGTATAAAATATGAGGAAGGAAAGTCAGTTTATGATCGAAAATCACTCCCAAAAATCGTATCTCCTTCACAACAGGAATAGAAACATTCTCAATGCAAATATTCGGATCTGGATGAATCCCTCTCTTCCTGCAAAAATGTAAACAGCGACTCTTCCCAGGTGAGATAGCATATCCATTGCCCTTGCACCATGCCAATACTTTATTCACGGCGTGTTGCAATTGCCTCTCAATTAGACTCATGTTACTACCTTCATAAGAAATCTGCAGATCATCCACATACAAACTACAAGATACAGAAGAAGGCAAATGATTAAGGATTTGGCTGAGATGAAGGATAAAAAGTGTGACACTGAGGACACTTCCCTGTGGGACTCCCTCAGTTTGAATAAAATGATCAGAATAAAAGTTTCCTAAACGAACTCTAAAAGTACTATGCGATAAAAAATTCTGTAAAAAAATTGGCAGGTTGCCCCTAAAACCAAAGTTAAAAAGTGTTGAAAGTATGCCAAAGCGTCATGCACGGTCGTATGCCTTCTCCATATCGAAGAATATAGAGACAAGGTGGTTCCTTCTGACAAATGCGTTGCGTATCTTGGTTTCCAGCAATACGAGGTTATCGAAAGTAGATCTACCTCGACGGAAACCACTCTGCAACGGAGAGATGCATCCTTGTTTTTCCAATTCATATACGAGTCGAACACTGACCATGCGCTCAAAAGTCTTGCAAAGGCAGCTCGTCAGAGCAATTGGCCTGTAATGCAGAGGATTGGAGGAATCCTTACCGGGTTTTAGAATTGGAATCACAATAGCTTCGCGCCATTGTAAAGGGAACTTCTGCTCAGTCCAAATTCGGTTGAATAACTTTAACAGATTAGAAAGGGAAGTGGTATTCAAATGGCGAAGCATGTTATAGGTGATTCCATCTGGCCCTGGGCTAGTATCATTGGCTTGACACAAAGCCATTTCCAGTTCCGACAATTTGAAATCACAATTATATGCGAGGTTTCTTCTAGCATTAAAACGCAAAGGCAACCGTTCCGCGCGATTCTTAATTACCAGGAAATCAGGACTATAAGAATCTATTGTTGACACTCGTGCGAAAGGCACGAGAGCACTTGGCCGAGAGCATTGACAACCTCTAATGGGCTGGAATACATCACATTTCCAGTTTTTAAAACAGGAATGGAAGATTCGTTGTAAATCCCATTAGCAGCTTTTACCTTCCTCCACAAAGTTTTACTGGGCGTATAATATTTTAGAGAAGAAACAAAAGATATCCAGGATTCCCTCTGGCTTTGACGGCGCATGCGACGAGTAAGAGCTTTGGCACGTTTAAAAGCAACGAGATTTTCAGTTGTAGGGTACCTCCGAAAGATGTTCCATAATTTTTTTTTGCTGCTTGTGGCTGTCGCGGCAAGCCTCATTCCACCACGGTCTGCGAAATTTTCTGAGACGTGGGGAGGTCTTTGGAATGGTGGCATTTGCGGCGTTTAATATGGTGTCAATAACAAGCTGCATTGCTTCCGTAATGTCGCAAGTACTGATCATGGTCTCGGTGATATCTGCCAATTCTGTGAAAGTATCCCAGTCTGCCCGCTGGAATAGAAAACGCGGAGGACAGGGAGTCGCACCGCCGCTTTCAGCATGGGAGACAATAATAGGGAAATGGTCACTATTATGTAGATCTTTGCTAAATGTAAAGTTCAATGCCGGCAAGAGTTCAGGAGAGCACATGGCTAGATCAAGGCTATGGAAGCTACGTGTGGGTTCATGGAAGTAAGTCTTCTCATCATTATTGAGCAAACAGAGACAATTATTAGAAATAAACTGTTCTATCTGTTGACCACGAGAATTTGTACTATCCGAACCCCACAACGTCCTATGGCCGTTAAAATCTCCAAGTATATTATATGGCGAAGGAAGTTGGTCCACAAGGTTATCAAGATCTTGTTGACAAATGACATCATGGGGCGGTAAGTAAATGCAGCAGACTGTGACCAAAATTCGTGTGTGAACTTGAACAGCCACAGCCTGAAGAGAAGTGTGTAATAGGAGAGGTGTACTCGGATATAAATTCGACGTGAAAATACAAACTCCACCAGAAGCATGAGATGCTGTTTCTGCATCTTTACGAGCACAGTTATAACCACGAATTTTGATGGGGATATTAGGTGTCAAGAAAGTCTCCTGAACACCAAAACAGATAGGATGAAAGTTGTTAAGGATGGTCTTAACGTCATTCAACTTGGACCGAATGCCACGACAATTCCATGAAACGAAGGTACCCATTAAGAAAGCGGTTTTGATGAAGAAGATTTAGAAGCATTTGTTTGGGTTGCCTCATATTCGCAACTCATCTGCAAGTCATCCTCATCATCAGAAGGGTGTAATTTAATATCGGGGCTATTTGGCATGCCGAATATGGACGTTAAGTCCCTATGGACATTACCTTGCGTCGCTAGCCCGAGAGCGACGGAATTTTTTAATGTTGAATTTTTGAGGAACGTCTTGTAATAAGAGGCCGCGTTTTGCAAGTTTCAATGTCAGCGATTTTTTAGCTTTTTTCTTTGATTTCGTTTTTAAAACTGTAGGAGTTTCAGGGGTGCTACTAATGGAGTTCTCTGTATCTGAAGAAGAAACTTTTATGAGTTGTTTGGGTGTCCGGATGTTTTTAACACAGTTTGTGCAAGAACAGTTTGCGCAAAATGACCTTTGTGCAACAGAAGCATATGTTATGCCAGGTGTAGGAGTTTGAGCTACAATCCTACGCCTAGCTTCAGGATAAGATAAGTTTTCTTTGATTTTGAGAGTTATTATTTGTTTTTCAACTTGCCATCGCGAGCAGGATCGAGAGTAGGAAGTGTGATCGCCACCACAGTTCACGCACTTTTCAGCTGCGGCACACTGCTGGCTATCATGGCCTTTTTCTGCGCATCGGGCACAAGTGAGTGCACCACGGCAGTTTGTCTTTGAATGGCCAAAGCGCTGGCACTTGAAGCATCTGAGTGGGTTCGGGATATATGGTCTTACGGGTAGCTTGATGTAACCTGCATAGATATATTCTGGTATTTTTGGAGATTTAAATGTTAGGATGTGGTGCTTGGTTTCAATGATTTCTCCATCACGCCTTATGGTAATTCGGCGGACATGTACAACTCCTTGCGATTTTAACTCACCTGTTATATAATCAACAGAGAGATTAAAGATTTCCCCACAAGTGATTACTCCTTTAGAGGTATTTAATGATGCATGGGGGCTGACGCTGATTGGAATAGTTGCCAGGGCTTTCAATTTTTGTATGTTCTGGGCTTGCTTTCGAGAATTGACCTCTACTAACAAGTCACCAGATCGCATCTTTTTAATTGATGTTACTTCGCCAACTGTTGCGGTGACGGCCTTCTGGACTAGAAATGGCGATACTGTTTCAAAAGTTTCATTTTTGTCAGAAACGCGTTTTATTATGAAAAAACTGTCGAAATGATTTTCAAAATTTGAATTGATTGGTACAATGCGACGCCCACTGAAGGGACCACGTTTGGAGGAGCCCATACGATATAGAGAATGATTCGGGTCCGACGGCACCGCCCACCACGGAGCCCAACAAGGGAAGGCAATTACCGGCTCTGGTCCTTCCCAGCCTCGGCATCCACCCTAGTGCTAATCGGTACCTATACGCTGGGAGTTACCCCCGGGGACAGTGACCACCCTTAACGCCAAGCCCACCCCGCTTGATCCCTAGCAAACTAACCACTCAGGTGGCTAGCGACCAGCCGATTGATACACCGGGGACCACAGTGCACCACCCGTCCAATGGGTCGCCACGCACGGCAAACACGTGGGAGTATTTGCTGTCCATGAGAAGCAGGAAGCAAACAGAGCGGCGACAGCTTCTCATGGAGAGCTCCCTCGTCTACCCTCGAGGGAAAGAATAATGAAAGCTAACAGCAGAAGACTGAGGGGAGTGGAAACATAAAGGGAGTATAGATCCCTGGGTACCTCGGGATTGGGACACCCGTACTCACCTATAGTAGGTGAGCCCCTGAGGGGTAGGATTTCTTGGATCTAAGCGTTGCCTCAAAGTTCCATTGAGTTATTTTTTCTTAATGCAGTTTTATGCTCACTTGTGATTAAACGTCACATTGAAGTACTAGCAACTCGAAAGGGATATATTTGAAAAATTGCCATCGATATATAGTTAAAATATTAAATATATTTTTCATTCTTAGTTCAGCTATTATTATGATTCATATTTATATTTTTATGCTAAACTCTACCTCCAATTATTTTTCACAAAGTAAACAGATGCAAATGAATTTTGCGTTTTAAAGCAGTCTAAATTTCAAAGAATATAATAAAATATATTATTATATTGTTTCTCTTATCTTGTAAAAATTTGGAATAATGTGTCGTTTTTTTATAATGCGACTCCTTTTCAAAGTTTTTTTTAAAAAACTGAATAGAATAATTTCATTCAAATTCATAAAAGAAACAATAAAAACATTTTTTAAGAATTATGTCTATTCAGAAAATTATTAATATTTAGTCTTAATGAAACCTTGATGTAGATGAAAGCAAACAGTAAAATAAATTTAATTCAGGGTTTGATTTATTTTTTTAGGAATATTAAGAAACGAATCACATTGTAATAGTCTTAACATCGTAAACTATCTGAAGATATTTTTTCAATAGTTTATTAAAGAAGATATATTTCTTAGATAAAATTATAAATCTCTAAAACACTTCTAAAAAAATAAGTAGGCAGTTCAAAAATTCTGTTCTTATTTTGAAGGTTTTTTGAAGCAGTATTTTTTTGTAGATAAGTTAATGAGCATTATTCAATATAGAATAAAATCTGAATGGATAAATGAGATAACTTTTGTTGAATCTTGTGCTAAGTACAGAATGAGTTTTAACTACACGTTTTTAAGGACGTTCTAATACAAAATAGTGCAGATAAATTCCTGAGTGGTGCATGGATAATAAATTATTTTTGAATATTCAAAAGCTTAGCATTCCTAGTTATGCTTTGAAATCACAACCTGCTATTTACTCGTATCAAATAAAAGGCTTTGCATTACTTTATTCAGATTTTGTTACTGATGCTGGTGTTACTTATGGAAGAAAACTTCATAAACTGCACACTAATGCAGGATACACCTTAAAGGTTGTCGGGCCCAAACAGGAAAACAATTATTATTATTATTATTAAAAGCAATCCAAGGTTTACAATCAAGGTAAAGATCAATGGTAGCATCAGCATCCTTACTTTCTCCTATTCATATGCTTATGCAGTGTAGCGCTATCCATATTTCTTAGCACATTTTGAATAGAATCAAGTATGAATTTTGTGCGTCTTCCTATCCTTTCAGACTGGAGCAAAAATTCGACACATTCGCAATAACGATATCAAACCACCTTACCAAATTTCATTTATATATTTTGTGTGTGTGTGATTTTAAATAATTATTTAAACACTCATGTGTAATAAATCCTTTGTCTGAATACATTAAAAAAATTAATACAAATCTACATTTTGATAAAATTGCATGATACATTTAATTTGTCTCGATGCCTCCGTTTTGGGGTATCATGTACATGCATGCACGATTTTTACATATAGATTTACGCATACAGATTTCTCATCAGCCAGTTTATCTAATATTTGAAAATAGGATTACATATAAATTAATTACAATTAATTATAGAAAGGTTGCAATATGTTGATTTACGATAAAGAAAGAAATTGTTTCTCAAATTCTTTGACTGGAATGATTCCTAGTGAATGCTCAGCCTTTTTAACCCAAGCTATTGAATTGGGAGGTTAAAAAAAGTTGATAATGGTCTTTAAAGGGTTGGAAAAAGGGATTAAGCCATATCCAGTATGCTATATTAAACTGAAATTTGAGAAACAATTGTTTATTTTTTAAGCTTCAAAAACTGTTTAAATTTCAAAAATTCTATATTTATTTTACAGTTCTTTGAAGCATTTTTTTCGTTTGTTTATATGCTAATGTGAATTCTTCATTAAAGGATAAAATCTGAGTGGATAAATGAGATAGCTTTTGATGAATCTTGTGCAAAGTACAACACGAATTTTAATTATATCTTTTTAAGGACGTTCTAATTCAAAATAATGCTGATAAATGCTTCAATGGTGCGCGGACAATAAATTATTTTAGAATATTTAAACGCATAATTTTCATAGTTATGCCTTGAAATCACAACCTGTTATTTACTTGTATCAAATAAGCGGTTATGCATTACTTCACTCAGATTCTGTTATTGATGGGGGTGTTACTTATGGAACAAAATTTCATGAACTGCATGCATTGATGCAGGATTAACCTTAAAAGTTGCGGGGTCCAAACTGGAAAACAATTTTTATCAATACTTTATTATTGTCATTATTATTAAAAGCAATCTAAGGATTTACAATCAAGGTAAAGATCAATGGTAGTATTTACCTCTCTACTTTCTCCTAAGCATATGCTTATGCAGTGCAGCGGTATCCGTATTTCTTTATACATTTGAATAAAATCAAGCTTCCTAGCAAAAATTCGATACATATTTGTAATAATGATGTCAAAGCAAAGAATCAAATTTCATTTATTTATTTTCTATAATTTTAAATGATTAATCACTCACGAATAGTTGACATCCTATTACTAATTTTGAATAGTCTTAAACCCAGAAATATGGTTAAAGAATGTCCAAGCCATGTTTTTCTAAAAAAGTGCTCCGAGCGTGTTGGATACCTTAATGTCTTTTTCAAAGTTGTATTTAATTTCCATGCATATTTCTTAATTTAGTGTTTATTGCTTTTTTAATCTCAAATGCGTTTAACTTTTAAATTCCCAGTTCATATTGCAATATTTTCATAATTCAGTGTAAAAAGAATTTTTTTTAAATTATTCCTTTTGTATGAAATGTAAAAGTTTACTGATTATGTTTCAAATTTTGGGTACTTTCAAGTCTTCTAATAACTAGATTTCCGAATGCTTTCAAAACTTCACCGACGTATATATATAATTCCAATCCGCGCCAACTTCAATCACAAGACCAATTTCATTAATTTTTGCTTTATATGAGAGTTTATGAGCATAGATACATCATGAATTATCACCTTCCTTCAAGAGAAATATATATATTTCTTCGCTGTATATTCATTGATAAGTCATATGGCGGAAATCTAAAATTATTTCCAAAACCTTTTGGTACTCTAGCAACCCCGAACATTCGACCGATTCTACCTTTTTTTTATTTCATATTAAAACTTTTGGCCATTAGATATGTCATCATTGATCGCCTTCTCTCTGTGATTTCCCAATTTCGAAATAATAATAACAATAAATGTCTGTGGATGGTATTGTGAGTGGATACTATTTGTTTTCTTTCAGCATTTCTTGATAATTCCGCTTCTCTGAGTGCTGGGAAATATATGAATACATAACTTCTGAAACATGCGAACAAATTTTTTTACTTCAAATTTTGGTGATACCTCTGCGAAAACCAGTTGTGTGATACGTGCAGTTTATAAATATCGTACAGTGGGAGATATCTTGAATGTTTAAAACTGCTTAAATGAATAGTATCAAACTAGTTTTTCAGATTAGACGAAACTTAGAAAATTTATTTATGTATATTGTATTTTTTTAAAGAAAATAGTAGGCATTATAAACGTATCGAAATTTATGAGGAATAGATTACTCCTGCATTGTATCTTAAAAGAACTGTTTGTTTTAGCTGCCTTTGAATGTTTACGAAGATGAAAATTTCACTGAATGTGAACATAAAAGGGTGGAAAAAGGTGAGGGAAAATATTGCAATAAATGCCAATAGTTTTAAATTTCACTAACGCTTTAAAATCACTAGAACAGCATTCAACTTCAAAAATAAATTCTAAATAAAAACATTTGATATGCATTTACATTGGTACAATTCATAAGGTTTTAAATTGTATATTTCATTACTTTGAATCATTTAAAAACAAAGATGCCATTATTTTTCAATAAAAAATAATGATTATAAACCAATATTGAATTCTGATAAAACTGCTATGAGAAGTTTTAAGGCTTGGATAACTAATACCTAAGTAGCCAATTATGTGGCTCTAAAATAATATATTTTTTCAGCTGTCCAAACAATTTGCTGACTTTTACTTAAAAGTACGTTTTATTATAATCGAAGATGATGCCATTTCTTCTGAAATATAGTACATCAGTTCTATATTGTTATTTATACATTTCAGATTAACAGAACTCTTTATGAATAGTTTTAATTTTAGACATATGCTACTGTATTGCAAATGTTGATTGCTCGATACAAAATTATTACAATGATTTATTTAAAAGAATAATAAGGGAATATGAAGACAATTTTATCCTATATTGATTGCTCTCTCTCTATATATACACACACACATATATACAACGATTCGCAAAGTGTTATATCAGCTATCGGGCGATCGGGGTTAAAAAGAAACAAAACAGTCTTCCCATTCACTATTCTTAGAAACCCTCTGACTTTTGCAGCCATACAAAATAAACGAAAGCAGTAAAATTTGACTTGAATGAGTGGTAACTTGTTCCTAGCCTTAGGGACTCTTGACCCCACATGACGTTTGGGGGAAAACAAAAATTCGGCTAACGCTCTCAGTGCATCTCGCTTGGAAAACCGATGCACTTTCACGACACATCACTATACTCTGTTTCACCCTAACTTGGCAGTAGTGTATATTCTATGCATGCCGAATCACAGTCGTTGTCAGGGGAACTGGGTTACTTTAAAGTACAAAGTTACTAGAAATGCAGATCGCTGGCGAAACTTTATCTCGCAAATTTTTCGCCAAATAGTAAATATTTATTTACTTTATTATATTATCACTTTATCGGAGAATTAATTGTTTCCTTATTTTCATTATTTTTTTAATATTATTGATACATTATTTTAATAAATCATTAATGTTATTTCATTTCGTTTCATCGTTTCTCAAAAGGAACCCCTAAATCTTTCAATATTCGGTAAAGCGTAGTTCGGCTAATGTTTTTCGAAAAGATATCTATCATCGTTCACATCTTTTAAAACTTTATCTAATGTTGGGATCTCATTCTACGAAAATATGCATGGATTTTTCGTCAAATACAGGATAATGTAAAATCATCATATTTTACAAGACCTAAATGTTTACCTACTGAGCCAGACTGGATGCCTTTATTTCTTTTTTCAAAAGGAAAACTGTTCATTGCGAAACACCTGTAAGGTGCGAAACTTTATCGACGATTTGATTGATAGAATCTTGAGGGTTTTCTCGGAGTCGAGAATAAACGTTTAATATGTTTCTGCATGTTGTACTTTTTGTTGGTTTCACTCGTCTTGAAGGTGTGCACAGCGTAGTCGGTGATAACACTTTCTCTTTTTCAGACATTTTAGAAGTGAATAATAATAACGAATCGAAAAAATATTCAACAATCAAAACTAATAACAACTAATTTGATTAATAGTATCAAAAATATCAGCTGGTGAAAAAGCGAGAATAAAAAAGTACGAAAGATTATAACGGTTGCGAACTGAATGAAGCTGCGTTGGCGGAGACGTAAAAGAAAAGCGCGCCAAATATTTGACCATGAAGACCGGTTCCAGCCAAAGTGGAATTCATTATGTCAATCTTTTAGTTTTATTCGTTCGCTT
This sequence comes from Argiope aurantia, assembly GCA_026543865.1. Classification (NCBI taxonomy): domain Eukaryota; kingdom Metazoa; phylum Arthropoda; class Arachnida; order Araneae; family Araneidae; genus Argiope; species Argiope aurantia. Next base: position 16,729 of record JAPMOR010004926.1, read on the forward strand.
TATTTACAAAATACTTAACAGATAAGCACTTCTAACTTGAGAATAAATTTAAATACATACTGATAAAAAAAAAGGATTTCTGTAATTTATGATATTATTTGATAAATTTATGCGCATTTTAACTATTTTAAAGTCGTAAATGATGGGGAACTCTTTCCCAACGCGAAACATCACATTTTCTACCTTTTACAATACTGCCAAGTTAGAGTGAAACAGAGTATAGTCTGACATCCCTCGCTTTTCAGAAGTTTCACACGTAGAATGAAATCACCCAGAGGGTTAAAATAGAATAATTTTTTTTATTCCTTTTTCAATCAACGTTGAATTTTTTTGAAAATAAAAATTTAATCTTTGAATTAAATTTCAGACTATTTTCTTTTTGCATGAAATTATTCAAAGTTGGTTAAATGTTTTCAAACAAAGCTTATAATATTGAATAATCTTTTTATCATTTTATAAACTGAATTTTTTTTACCGGGCTAATCAAAGGGCGAAATTTCGTCTTTAAAAAGTTATAAATTGTAAACTGATATTTTCCCAAAGTTTTTCATTTAGTTGCATTCCTACGACTCGCTTAATCATTCAAGGCGACACAGGCGGGGGTCGAAAAACAAAGCGTGAAGGCTGTCTAAGTAGGAATGCAACTAAATGAAATGTTTCTACCGAAATAAATAACTTTTCGAATAATTTTGAAAAAAACTAGTGTAGACCGATAGTTTTATTTTGGCAAGCAGTTACAATCTCATTTTCGTACAAACTGTTTTCTTCTTTGATCCATTTTTATAAAAGGGAGATAATTGTCTAAAATTTTATCCAAAAAAAAATTTTCATTATTAAAAAAGGGGTTTTAATGTTAAATTATAACTTGAAATTGTACATTTTTCCCAAACACAGAGTTTTATTTAATTGCATTCCTATGACTTGCTTTATCATTCAAGTTGACACAGAAAAAGGTCAAAAAACACCTGTCAAGGGCTTCTGAGTAGAAATGTTCCTATTGAAATAATTTATAAACTTTTCGAAAAACTTGTGCAAACCGATAATTTTATTTTAGCGAGCAGTTGCAATCTCATTTTCGTACAATTTATAAAAGGGTGATAATTGTCGAATATTTCATTATTAAAAAAGGGTTTAATGTTAAATTATAACTTGAAATTTTAAACATTTTTTCCAAACACAGAGAAATTTATTTTCCAAACAGCGAGAATTTTATTTCCACAAACTATATTTCATATAGTTCAATTCTTAGGACTCGCATATTTATTCAAGGTTATACACACGCCGGCGATTGTCTTAGCTAAACGCCTGTCAAGGGAGTCTGTGAAGAAATGTTTTTGCCGAAATGAATATCTTTTAGAAAAATTAATTTTGTAAAAATGTAACCGAGAAACATTTTAATCGCTTATATATAAATGCAAGTTTATTCAAAATTAAATTTTATTAATAAGTTTGGTGAAATATTCTTTTTTGAATTGTGAAATTTTGTCCCTTGGGTGAAATTTTTGACAAA
>JAPMOR010004941.1:0-20619 GCA_026543865.1 Argiope aurantia
ATATTAGAAATTATTAAGTGTTATGAAAATATAACAGTCGTAGTTATATATATTCTTAAGTATGTTCGTTGCTTTTCTTTTATTATATGCATATATTTTACACGCAAATTGCATTCATGTATGAGAAGAATTTTGTATAATTTTTAGTCAATACATTTATTATTGAACACTTTATCATTATCTCCTGCAGTAACACAAATCTTATTTTTAATTATTTATAAATATTATAATGATTATAAAAAATAGTTTCTGAAAAAAAAAATGGGGAAAATAAGAAGCAAGCAACAAGAATTTTCTTCTTTCGAATATCTTCAATACTTTAAAGAGAATTTTTTTGTTTAGCTTCGTAGCATAGTGAATGGAATAGACTAAGCATTTAAATCATTGATCTTTTACTAATTCGGTACAAAATTTGATACTGTGTGGAATCCAATATTATTTGCTTACAGTGTGTCGTACCAAGAAAGAAAGATTTACAGGGACATTAAAGAAATAAGGACTTTTTGGCCTTGAGGCAGATAATGGCAACAATAATTAAAGTTCTGGAAAAACATTTAGCTGTGTCTCAATCAGGACCAAGATGTTGATATTTTTCAGGAAAATCCCAGCCTTTGTCAGAAAGCCTGCATAAATGCGACATAATGAACAGATTAAATGAATTATCTCTCTAGAATTTGATTGCATTTGGAAGTGACCGAGGTTTCCTTGGTAATACGTATCACGACTGCGGCCCAATATGTTCTGCCTTGCTCATAGTTGCTTGTGAAATATTGGACATTTAAAAATTGTCCACTATATTTCACAAATATTTTTTTCTACGATGACTCACGGATTAGAGAACCATTTAAAAATGTCCAATATTTTGCGAATATTTTCTACTGCAAAAGATTGCAACGAGGCTGGTTGCTTGCTTGAAGAGTTGCCTGAAACCTCAGCGTTCGCTAAACGGTTGAATGCCACATTGCATGTCAAACAGCGCCCTCTAGCTCATCAGATTGACTTTTCCGACCTTGCTTCCCTATGTAGTTTTGATTGTATGTGAATTCTACCTTTAATATCTGTGCTTTACTATCTCTTACCATTTTTAATTTGTATTAATCTATAAAACATTTAAGATCATCAAGTATTTTACGTCACTTTAATCTTTGTCCAAATTTCTGTGATTCTCTTAATTGCAATTATTTAATGTTGAAATATGGTACTTTTAGCCTTCGCTGACGAAGGTTAAAAGTTTTTAAAACACATCTCAGTAGCAAAAATTTCATTAATTCTCCAGATAGAAACGACTTTATTTCGAATATATGAATATTTTAAAGCGACTAAAGCATTTATAAGTCAATAATTATTCTATAAAATGAATTTCATATAAATGTAAATAATTCAGATGCTAAATTAATTCAGGAATTACTCTAAACCGAGTTTTTAATCTCCTGTTTCAAACAATTTTCTTAATACAATCTACATTGAAAATGAAATTCGAATCCAATAAGTTTAATTTACATTAGAGAAAGTTTCTGTTTACCTTCGATGTAATTAATTTTAGAGGAATCATCATTTGAGTTTCTGATCATTTGGTTTAGAGTTTTGAAAGCAAATATTTTGATTACACATTTTGTTTTACGGCTTTTAGGCAGTGTTATGTATTTCCATGAATTATTATAGTATATATAATTAATCAAAATTGTTTCAAGAGTACAAGTGAGAGTTTTTCGTTTTACTTACTTATTCATTTTTTTATTTATTCTTAATATATTTTTAATGCATCAAAGACTATTTTGAAATATTGGTTTATGGCTGAATATTTAGCTTATTCTGTTCATTGAACATTACTCAATTTCCCATCTTTCAACCATTGTAAATGAAAAAATAAAGACTTGATAATATATTTATTGATATAAATTGAACATAAATGTTATAATTAGCCATTTAATTCATGAATACTATTCCTGTTTTGAGAATAAAACATTTTTATCTCCAAGTTCTACGGATATAATCCAACTAAATATCTTCTTCTTCTAGGAATAATTTCAGCTACATGAATAGAAGGAATCTTTAACCATATCTGATAGATATGGTTAAAGACATCATTGTATGGATTTTACTATGGAGAAAATTAATGCTATGCCAAATAACTTCTGTAAGGTAAGATAATTATATTATCTCTTTAAGTTAAAAAAAAAAGAGCGTTTTCTTTTAATAGAAGGCGTCGCTGGGTGATAAATACTTCGACATTTTTGTCAATGTTTACAAGACTTAGTTCATATAGTAAACACCATTTATCATACCATGAATTGTTGCTATTCTTTTGTTATGATCATCCTATATATGATTCCTTTCAAGTCTCCCCACTCTCCGGGGGCACCTCAAACATGGGGATGAAAAGCATCCAGCATGGTGATTGGTTCTCGCCTCCCTGGTGGGTACTAAAACGGTGTGGGGATGCTGCCTTCTACAGATGACTCTTACAGAAAGGGTTATACCGTGCTGGTGATGGTACCTAGAACTTAACCATCCAACAGCTTTTACTATAATGGTTTTTCCAGTTATTCAGATTATAGCCTAAGAGCGGATTAGCTTTTTGTGCTTTTGTGATTATCTTATTTATCACTAATCCAAATCATGGCTACGCAAATTTCAGCTCTAAATTATTAATTAAAAAAACTGTTAAACAGATAATGATTATAAACAGTAATATTGCCTAAGATGTCATATATTTTACACTATAAAGCAAGATGAACTTCAATTTCCGATCATGAATTTTTCCTTCACTTTGAAATTATATTTTTTAGACGAAGCTTTATTTGTTCGATTTTTTACTCATAACTTCAAATTTGTATCTTTTGCTTCTGCTTATAACGATATTACGTAAGTAATGCCATTTTTCTGTAATCCTAAAAATATAAATGAGGCTTAAAAAAACAATTTTTCCCTTTATTGATATGAATGCATAGCATGACTTCTCTCCTGAACATGTCCGTAACATTCATTTGCAGAATTCAATTTTTCGCATGCATTTGAACTCTGTTAAGTCTCATGGGATACATCGAAAATGTGGAAAGAAAACTACCCGCACGTACCACGTTTTTTTATTACCGCGGACAAGTTTTCTTCATAATCTCTTGGGTATCAGGCAATCGATAAGTAAAAGTTGAATTATTTTTCCACGAATAGAAAAAAAAACCCCTCTTATTCGAGGTACGATAAAATCGAAAGGGTGTAGAGCATCTGCATCTAAAAGCATTTGGCGAAGATTTTTAGAAAACTTCATACCCTTTTTTGTGAATAAAGAAGAAGGTGAATCCCTAGAGAAGGTGGATTCGGTTAAAGTGGTAAGAAAACTATTTGGAATTCAGAACTTCTTGTAGTAGAAAATCTATTCTTTGGATAAAAATAAATCTTCTGAACAATTCTTATATTTGCATAAATCTAAGATTTCCTTTCCATATTCGAGAAATGTTTTCACATAAGATATATTAATTTTCATTTAAGAAAACTTATTAAAGAATATAACAAATGGATGCTTTTTTTAAATCTTTACTTTAAATTTACACTTTGAATTTGGCTTTGTTATCATACCGCTTTTGTGGTTACACAAGTTTATTTCATAAGCCTGAACTGTTGTCAGATAATTTGAAGGACCCTTCTTCCCTTGTTACTTTCAATATAATAGCAAAGGATGGACTTTTAATCTTGATGGATTTAATGTGTTCCATGCTTTAATATATGGAGAGTATTATTTCGAATCAGATTTAGATCAATGTTTTCCAATAGCCGACCACCATCTATTCTGGGAGAGCTATTGAACAAGTAATCATAACTTTTATAATTATTGGTATATAGAAAATGGCACCAAATATATGACACCATTAAAATAAATGGACGTGAAATAACGACACATAATATGCATCGCCAGATTTGAAATAGCTTAACAAGTCATCTTGATTTGACTGATGAGTTAAAGCTTTTAGTAAGGATGATTTGAAATGAATAGCCACTAAATCTTGAAAATACTTAATAAATATTATGGATCAGCAAAATATAGATCAAAATGCTCTAATTAAGTACTTAATAAAACTTAAAATATCATGATTTTTTTGGTCGACAAAAAGATGTCCAAAATACTTATATTCACAGGATATTCAGTATGAATGGTAAATTCTCGCCAAACATCGATATTTCGTAAGTGTCATTTACTAATGGCATGCAAGCCATTCTTGGCCACAGAGAAAATTCACGGCCACAGAGAAAATTTATTTGAGAGTATGCAAGTAAGTTTCAAGATGACCGGTCCCGCTAGTTTTTTTCCAATAAAACTTACATGTAATCTAAATATAAATTTTGCCCATCAGCCACTTTTTGTAAAAGAAGCAATGTTTGTTATTTAAAAAAGACATTTGTAAGCGCTTTGAAGCATGAACAAGATCAGTAAATGACAATTCATTTTTAGGTTTACATAGAAATATCTTAATTGCCTTCAAGATTTTTTAATTAATTACTTGGAAAAAATCTTTTTTTCGAGTACTAGAAAGAAAAATATTCAGAATAATTTATTTTTAAGGGAGTAAATAGGGTAAAAAATCTAGATGACTACATTTTTTTAAAATTCATGATGGGCTTCTAAAGTAAAGATGAGTTAATTGCTCTAAACTGTTTTTTAGCTCAATTTTTTTTATATACTCAGAGAGAAAAATACCGACTCATTAGGAATAATTTATATGACTAAATTCTATAAAAAAATTTCTTCAAGAATTTTTTTCTAACTTGAACTTTAAAAAAGTATTCTTATCTGATCATGAGGTAGAATAATTTTTTATCACCCAGAAATTAATTACTCGAAAGACACTTTTGCCATCAAATTTTCATTACCAAGAACTTTGATGAAAAATGGATTAAGTACTCGCATATTATCTTTAATTCGGACGTTTCAAGCTTATATTCTTCCAACTTTTCTTTTAATAAGGAAATAAATTATTTATTCTAAGACAAGATTGTAGATATGAAATAATCATTTTGATCTACTTTAATACCTGCAAAGGTAGATAAAACTCAAAATAAGATCTTAATGGCTCAAATAACATTTAATAACTCAAAAACTATTGAAAGTTGCTAGAAAAAAGTTACTTAATTAAAAAATGGCATATATATGTATATTTTTTTTATTTTATAAGCATTCGATAGCTTGCCAATATTACAATTAAGATACTGTTTGGCCTCTTCGGAAAATGCATTCCAAATTGTATTCCAAATTGTATCCTAAATTGTATTCCAAATTGTCATAACTTATTACTCCAGACGATTAAACTCGTCATAACACAAAATGTTGTACTTTTTCCATGACGAGTATACTCGTCAAAAACAGTTAAATGGTTAAACTAAATGGACACAGTTTGACTGTTTTAAAAAATGCAGATTTAACCTGGATTATGACCACATACATTTGAAATAGGATTCATATTAGGATTCAGGTTTTTGAAATAGGATTCATATCTATCAAATTGCAGTTTTAAAACCTAGTCTTCATTACTAGTTTACCTCATTTGCAACCTAATTTCCCCATACATATTCTTACAATGAAACATACATAACTATATGTAAGACTATTTGAAAAGCATGTAGTAACCGATTATGTCTATTCGAGACCTTATTTCAGAGAGAATTTCTCATATACTTCATAAAATCCTATATTAAATCTTCCTTTCTGATTCCAATGTCTTTTTCTTTCTAAAATATTCCTATTATTAGTTCCTTTATTCCACGAAAAATAAATAATAGGATGATAAAAACTTCTTTAATGGAAAGAAGTTTAATGAATCGGATGAAAAAAGTTTGTTTTTGCAGCTATGTTACAAAGAATTAATAAAAGATAATGGTAACTTTTAAGTATAAGATAATTAATTGAAGTAGGATTATTTTATTTTCCATAGTTACTGGTTAATGAGAGAGAGTAATGAACTTGAAACGGGAAAGGAAAAAAAAATTGGAAAAAAAGACCTGGAATAAGTTAAGAAAAAGGGTGAATTCTCTTTTTGAAATAAAAACCTAGGAGAATGATTTTGTAAAGATATGTACGTTGCATCTGAATATACATATTTAGAATTACTGAAATTCTTCTCATCTTACAGTTTGCACTCTAAAGCAATAAACACAACTTTATATTTCCTTTGTAAGTTTAAAAAAACATTTAAGCCATTGTGACAATGTGATTGCTTAATTTTTCCGAACCATTTTAAAGTAATTGGAATTTTTAAAGAATTTGTTGTAAAATAATGTCGTAGAAGATTTTCTGCAATGAAAGGGATCATTTGAAGTAATTACTTTTTTCTATTTTTATGTTTGCAAAAGATGGGTAAAAGCAAGCGTAGAATAAAATCTTAATAGTTCTAAACACATTGAATAGTTCCAAAACTATTATAAGTTGTTGGAACAAAGTTAAGTAGTTAGAAAATGGAATATATATATATATATATATATATATATATATATATATATATATATATTAAAATTCAGACTATATATATATATATATAATATTAAAATTCAGACTTAAAAAATTACTTTTGTAGACAATAAATTCGAAGTAAGATTATCAATCCTACTTTTATTTCGCAATTCTTGCATTTGTTTTAAAAAAAAGTGTATTTGCAGTACATTTGTAATAAACTGATTGCATGAAATTCATATTTTTCAGTCTTATAAAAAAAAGATGAAATTTGAAATTAATATACTCTATATCAATTATTTAAAAGCTATGAAATCCATTATAACGGGCGAATAAGTTGATCTCTAAATGCTGCTAGTTAAATATATTTATCGGCAAATTACTACAGCATTTCGGTAAGGTTAGTTAATTTTTTTGAAAGCTTTTGCTTGGCAATAAAGTGAACCGAACTCTTTGATGGCTATCAATTTAAAAAATATACTCTTCCTGCATAAAATCTTAAGGAAAGGTGTTCCTCTTATGCGAGTACGATTTTTGATCGAAGATCCAATATACAGAACCTAACTATCATCTTTAATAACAATAAAATAGTGAAACAATAAATAATGGTAAAAAATGGTTTTGAAATGACTCGATTTGCAAATAGCTGATTTATTATAACAAAATATGCATTAAGATAAGAAAAAGTAAGAATATTTTTGATTGTGCTATGTATTACATTATTTTTAAGACAGAATAAATAACTTGATTTTTAAGAAGAGTCGATCAATAACATTGATGCAATTAAATCATGAAGTATTAAGTGATGATGACTTGCAGGAAACAAATTATTTGCTACTCAGGTTAATTCAAAATTTCAAAGGTCGAAAGTACAGATACAAGCCAAATAATATAAAAATGGCTGGAAATAAAATCCGCATGAAATAGAAGATAGAGAAACAATTCAGAAAGAAAATAACAGATTTAAACACTTTGCTTACTGCTTGCATACCTTCAGTTTCACAATAACAGCTCAAAATTTTCTTAAATCTTGATTAAATACACTACGCAACGACAATACATAAAATGACAATCCCTTTCGAAAATATGCAAGATTTCGCAGACATTTCCCACACTGATGAATATTCTTTCAACTTGATCAGCATATTCTCAAACTCCGCATGGGTAAACTTGAATTTTCGATTCTTTAAATGAATAGCGCTGTAATCCCTTTGAAGCGCTTGATGGCAACACCCATTGACTTCCATCTGGCATTTTCTGCCAAACTTTCCTAAGTGATCGTGGCTTAATCTTATGCTTACAATCATCTCTAATGATCTGTTAATTAATTTTTTTTTTATTTTCATGTAGCTAACTTAATTTCTAAGAAATAATGAAGGTCATAGAGTTCAGTGAATCTGTTGCAGGAAACAATACATTAACTCCACTGGTGGATTCAAGACATTATTCATTGGAATAATCTGTCGCATATGTGAAGATAAAGCTAAATCTGTTTTCAGATGACACACATACTATTTTTGTTGATGCAGAAAGTTAAGAAAATTAGTAATTAGTCCACTTCATCCTTTGATTATGACTCAAAAATAAAAAAAGCCACTCAAGCTATTATTTGTTAATTTTTAAAAAATGTATTTAATTGAGCAATTTAAGTCAAAATCCTTTTTTTACTTTTCCGTATACCTAGTATAGAAAAATTACGGTTACCGTTAAAAAATTCGAACTCGATATTTTGATAAATCTGCACGTTTTAGACCACCCTGAGGTCTAAAAACACATCTTTGAAAAATGTCAATCTGTGTCAAAGATAATATAAAAATACTTTGAGCTAAACGAATGAAATTTGGTATGCGACCTTTATACCAAATTTGTAGAATTTTATCAAACTTTCATTGAAATCTACCCAGAGGAACCTCTCTGGTGTCTACTGTGTTTCTATTCAAATATAATTTAGCACAATAATTACAATATTAAGAGAGCTATATAGATAAAATTCGATACAGTCCTATCAAATTTTGAGTCAACAATTTGTCTGTCGATCTGTACTTTTAAAAACATGTAAAAGCAAAAACTCAAAGACGCAATGACTTAAATATATCACATTTAGTGTGTGATTTTTTTATGACTACGAGTGTAGTTTTGTGTCGAGATTTTGTTTCAATCGGTTGGGAAGATACTATTATACTTTCAGATACTATTAACCACATGTAAGTGATTAATCGCCAAATAATTCGCCTAGGATGACAAGATTGATTCAATAAAATGCTACATTCATGTCAAAGGCTGCCATTTCATAGGTATTGTATGCCAATGCTATGTAAGGCGTTAACTGGGATAGCACCTCTATTACAGAGTATGCCAGACAGTCTTAGAAAGATCATTCCCACTGGTTTTTCTAAGTAATCTGACCATGATTCAAAATTAAAAGATTGTACACTATCGAAAGTTTAAAATTTTTAATGTAGCAAATTAAATGGAAACATGAATTTTTTTTCTTTATGGCCTTCTATGCAAACATATTTCTTCTTCTCTTTATCTAATTTAGTGGTAAATATATAGCTGAATATATATTATTGTTTTACTCAACATTTAAATGCTCTGCGAAATTGAGGTATTTTGATGATTTAAGAAATGTCCTTTAATTCATTTTCCTTTTCATGAAGATACATTTTAAAAACTTTATTTAATGCTAAAATTTTGTTTTTTGATGCAAGCGTTATATAAAATATATCAATGTATAAAAGAATTCCTTTATTATACTTTTTCAGTGAAATGACGTACATCTGAATGAATAAATATCCTGAAGAAAATGAATACGCATTTTAGCAAGAAGTTATTAAATTGCTGTAATTCTCGACGTAGAAATAAATAATCGTGACATCTTAATTTCCTGTTTCTAACAATATCTTCAGCAAAATCCCCGTCTTTATTAGGGAAATACCAAGCGAATGTTATTAATTTACTCCAACTTTCCATGTGCTTTTTATAGTTATTTCGATTTGTTATATTTTTTGATAAAAATATAATAATTAATATTCTCTAAAAAGTGTTGTTGTTTTAAACTACTATCTGTTTTTTAATTCAAAAGGGAAATTGTTTGAAGAGTGAATCATGGTTCAATTCGAATTGTACAGAAAACATCAGTACGCCGCGAAATTTGAAAGCATCGTCATTAAATTTTTCCAAAATTTGTACATAAAAAAAATTATTGAAAATTTTTTGGGGTTACAAGGATTTCTTTTAAATTTAATTACGTAAAAATTATATTTATTTATTTTTATTTATAATTAATTTTTCGCCATTTTATTACTTATTTCTTAAGTTTTGGGCTTCTGAAAAACTATCTTGCAACTGTAGCACGTTCTTTGATATGCTCTACTGCGAATGAATGGTTTCCGTTATAAAACTCAATTTCATGTTAGTTGAAAAACAAATAAGCAAACTACGCTTTGTAAATACTATAAACGACGAAAGAAAGCTAAGATCGATGGGAAAGATAGTAATTCAAAAATGTTACTCATTTATGAAAAAAGTAAACTTTCTGGGCTTTTCCCATAAGATTAAAATATTTAAAAGAAAATTGCGTTCGATTGTTAATGGATTTAAATATCAACAGTTGAATTAAAAAAATTGTAATTGAATTATGCATTGAAAAATGTCGGGATTGTATCAGTTTCGGAATATTTTTACGGTTCATAAGGGTTTAGGCATTTTTATTTACTGAATATATATTGCCTTTTGACATAGCTTTAATATTCATTGGATACCCAACAATCGACTCGAAAAGTCGGTTGTTGGGCACCGAAAAAAATAATTCTCCAGGGATATACATATTTTTTTTCTTTCCCAGTCATGGTTAAACCGAAGCTTCTTGAATGGTCTGAATATAAATGCATTTGGCAAATATTTTAGAAAAACTTTTAAAGCTTTTTTTAGATAAGAAGGATGGTATATTCCATTAAATTAAGAAAATTTTGAATTCAGAACTTCATAAGAAGTTTATGAAAAGGGGCTATATAAAAGAAAAATGCTAAATAATTTAAATTTCAAAATTTGAATCATTTCAAAAAATTTATTATAAATTTTAATATATAAATGACAGTTTAACAATGCATATTGAGTAAATGCAATGAATTAATTGATTGATAGCCTTTATTATTTTAAGAATTACTATATGAAAATATTATGAATTTCCCTGAATGAATGCTTTTACATGATGTACAAAATTGTGGATTCATGTTTTCCTAACTTCAGTTCAATACTTCATGAAAGTAAATAATTTATTGAAATTTTTGAAATGTTTTTCCATTTTTATTTCATTTTAGTTATACAGAGATAATTTAATAGAAAAGTTTAAATATTTTTCGCGCAGAAAAGGGCTAAATATTTTTTGCACTCAATACTTCCTTGGTAATAATTTATAAAATTCAAATAATAAATTTCTTCTCCTCAATGGATGGACAAAATATTGAATTGTTTGGGAATTATGTATTTTAAAACACTTACAAAGATTTTCTAAAAATGTAGAATTATACTTTATTAAATAAATTAAGAGCTTCATATTATTAGTATTTAAATATTTTTTTTTTATCTTCCTTCAAACACAACTAGAATTTTGAGGCTCATAGCTCATGCTGAGGTAAGAGAGATAAGTTGTTATCCTGTGTTTTTTTTAAAGCAAGTGAAATGATTGATCTGTCCAGTAAAAAGAAAACTCAATAGCTTAATAATAATGTAATATTAATACAGCAGTCAACCGCCATTTTTATTTTCAGCAAAGACACTTAAGAATTCTGAGGAAACCGGAAAAGACAAAACGAAGAAGAATATAAATAATGGTGTATAAGTTTCCAGAAGGAAGTACAAAAGTGCTGTTAAAAGTCCCCAAACAATTTTTTTTGTCTTCAGATTGATATGAGTTGATGTATATAAAAGGTAACGTTCGTATGCATGTGTCTTATAAATTAAAAAAAACTACTGGAAAAATAAGAAAACTGTATTTAAAATTACATATTTTTGACATAGAAGTAAGAAATAATTTCGCACATACGTTGAGAAAAGCGAGAATGCGTTTATTTTCTGACTTTTATAAAGTGAAGGTTAAATTTTATGATGCTCTTTGCGGTCAATTTTTTAATACTTTGCACTCTTTCTAATGTTATTTATTGAGTTTATTTTGATGCATTATGAAATTATAATTACAAAGTAAATCATTTAAGTAAATGGACTGAAATGATAAATTTCATGTGTTTCTTATGGACATGTATAAGTTATATGCCCCGGTATCGAGAAACCAAAGAAATTGATTGTATATTTGCTAAATGGAATCACAAAAGTCACTGTATTAAAGTTGACAGCATTGAAAATAAAGTTGAATATAAAAATATAGTTTATGTAGCCAAAACACAAAAATGATAATGTAAATTTTAATATTTAATTAGTTAATTGTACTTAATTACATTATATAGCATTTAATTAATTAATATGGCATATAATATGGATTATTGAATTGGCTAAATACAGCAATCGATACGAAGAAATTCTATATATACATATAATGATCGGTTAAGTCCTTTTAGGCCATTTAAACTCAAAACAGCGTTTAATATGGTAAGGGAAATAATATGTACATATAGTAAAAGACTGTTGAATTTATTCAGACAGGTTACAGTGCACTTGGCAGCCAAATAAGGAAGTTACAAAAATGACTCAAAAAGTAAACATTATAAGTCAAAGACACATATTCGAAAAAAAGTACGATATATCATAATAAAAACACATAACAAAGTTTTATGGAGTTATCTGCAAAACTGGCAGAGATATTTAAAGGAGGAATAATCTGAAAATACATTTTCCCATTTAGGATGAAATATTAACTGAATATGTGAACTGAAGTTTCAGAATTTTGATTGCAAATATCTCTGCTAAATATTTCTTTAAAGAACCATAAACCAGGCACTGGCATAATCTTAATTGGAAGGCAGAAAGTAGGAAAAAGATACCGCGTAGAAGTATTTTGAACTCCTATATATTTAGAACGCCATTTTTTGATTCTGCTCATAGAGAGGCAACGTGGAAGAATAATTGCTCGAACAATTCAGAAATTAAAGTGAAGACTGAGTGCGAGTGATTAGAAACTAATTTTTTTAAATAATACTGATATGCTGAAGTTATTACACTCAAACACACATGGATAAATTCTTTAAAAACAACCAGAATTATTTTTTCACAGAAGCAGTTTGATTAATGATTTATAAAACAATATAATTTCTGGTGGAAAAATATCCTGAAGAAATATTTCCTTTAAAAACTAACGAATGTCTTTTGTTTATTTGAAAAGTAGAAAAGTCGGTCACTTAAATACAAATAATTATTCAAACTATTAATAGCATATTATGTTTTATACTTGAACAGCTACGAAAAGGAAAACAAAATTAATTGAAAGAGTAACAAGCAAAACAGATCTTGTAACGAAAACTTTTGTGACAGAGAATTCAACTTCCTTCATTTGTTTTGAAAAAGTTTCAGCTATGTGCCAGAAAAATTCAAAAAGAAAGTCTACTTCTTCTGCTTGAAAAGCATTATATATTCAAATATTCCGTTCAAAGAAATAGAGTAATCTGCTGAGAATGCCCTTTTTAGTATGCAGATTAGGACCCGGGCATCGTCAAATTACTTAGAGTGAATATACAACTGAAGGAATTCGAAAAGTTCTCTGCAAGTTGTTGACAACTCTAATGAATTGCGTTTAAAATTTTACCACTAGCTACTGATTGTAGTTTTAGTCGTTTGTTTTCTTAGTAATTATCGCTTAATGTTATAACTGGTAATGAAAAATTCCTTTATGAAAGGTGAAATCATAAGTATTCAAATCTGAATGATGAAATGCATAAAAGCTTATTTCAGTATTTTCAATAGAAAATTTAGTAGTAACTTAATGTTACAGAGTAGGATTGGAGTATATAAAATTCTTTTCTCGTAAGGAAAATATGCAACTAAAAACTAAGATGTATTTAATTATTAAAAAATTCGACTCGTGTATACATTTTAGATTCACTTTGGAAAATCTGTATTTGTAATTATATAGCCAGAGAAAAAAAATAATTAAAACAACGGAACAAGTTAAAGAAATGTAAATTGGTATGAAGTCTTCATATAAAAATTTTAAATCTCTATAAATTTGAATGAAATTTTAAAATTGAAAATGGAAAATAAAGCGTTAGATAAATGACATAAGTGCACGGTTTTATCAACTCATTTTAAATCTGTATGAAATCTTAAACTCATTCACGCATACTTAATTCACTTCTTTACACTATAAAATAAAAATGAAATATAGAAGGAAAACAATCACAACAACACTCGTATTGGTTTTCAATCGCTTCTCAAGAAATGCATTCAATAGAATTATATTGTTATTGCTATATGTAATATGAGATGAATCATATCAATGAAAAAGTGGTGATTAATTTCGTGTTAGCTTTCAGGAACTTGAACCGATTGAAAAGGGATGCCAATCATGGAAGTTTAGTTTAGTTATATTAACGTCCCGTTTGAAGCAACACTAGGGCTATTTTGGGACGGACCTCGTCATTTTGAGCCGCAGTCAGATGACGAGGATGACATCTGAGCTGGCACCCCCCTCGCCACACCACACCACACCAGCGGGAGGACGTTTGGTCAGGACGGATTTAACGTGCAACAGACCCCCTTACACGACGGCTCTTCGGTGGAATCGGGTCTCGAACCTGAAACCCTCCGGTTCCGAAGCCGAGACCTTACCACCAGGCCACCGCGGCCCTCACCAATCATGGAAGAAGGAGGGACTGGATTTATTGTATTGGTTGTGAGTGATACTATTCTTATGAATGCAAAGTACAGAGCAGAGTTAATCCACGACACCCTGGCAAAATTTATCATGAAATTCCATCTACTGCCTCTCTGGTTTCACCACATCTGCTTGCATCAGTGGTGGAATTTGCTCTTTTAAATTTCATAATAAGTTTTACCACGATGTCATGGTCATCCATGCTCTATTCTTTGCTTTGAAATTACATACTATATGTAGAATGGTACTACTCCAAGCTCAACAGAATAATGTCAATCTGGGTTTTTTTTTTTTTTTTTCGTTAATGGCAGCTCTTTTCAATCGGGTCATCTTGCTGAAAACAAAAGAGATTAGCCACCAATTTCACCATAGTATAATGACTTACAACTCATCTTGTACCGATGTGTTATGAAGTGTGCCATAAACGATTTTTTTATTATATTTTGCTATCAAACCTTGTAAAACTTCAACAAATGTTTCATTCTCTGTTTAAGGGAAAACAACATATAGAATATAATAAATTGGAAAGCGGTGTTATGTAACTTATTCTTTTCTTAGCATCTTTACAGATGCAGACTGTTTGTTCTCTGTGAGATTGTTGATATGGATGCAAACATAGAAAACCTTAAAATTTCATTGATTTTATGAAGTTAATGTATGAATAGATCGGGGGCCACGGTGTTCTACTGGTAAATCTCGGCTACGGAACCGGAGGGTTTCAGGTTCGTGGCTCCATTCCACCTAAGAACGTCGTATAAGCGGGTCTGTTGCACGTTAAATCCATCGGGGCCAAACGTCCTCCTGCTGGTGTGGTGTGGAAGTTTGGTGAGAGGGGTATATGCTCAGGTGTCGTCCTCGTCATCTAACCGTGGTTCAAAATTACGAGTTTCATCCAAAATAGCCCTAGTGTTGCTTTAAAATGGGACGTTAATATAACTAAACAAACTAAGCTAAGTGTGAAAAGATCGAATTACTCCACAGGTAGTTTTAATTTTTTAGACGTATTCATTCACCACCAGCATTTTAAGAAGTATAACAGATGGCAACCACCATTTAGTTGCATTCAAAGGGTTTACTTGTTTATTTGCAATATAAAGTATAAAATTGGCGAAAACTTGAAATTCTTCCACTTTGAAATTTTCGTCTTTGCCTAAACTCACTGTTATAAAAAACTGCAAAAAAAAACTCGAGCCTCTAGTCAGGAATGTCGTAGAAAGATAATGTTTTCGATTTGATTGGTCTATTTTTATTTTATTTTTAAAATTTGTTTCTAATTAGATAGCAGAGATACTGTGAATACAACAAATGTATTTAATACGTTCGTCGCAATACGCTAAATCTAGTTACTAAAGTCATAAAAAATATTGCTTTAAAATTTAATAATAATTTAATTTAATGAAAGTAGAATAAATATTGCGAGCATATAAAATTTGTATCATTGAACAAAATGTCAATGTATGAATTTCGAAGAATTTGAAACTTACTTTTCGGCAATTATACACTCTGAGGCTAATGAGGAAAAAATATCAAAATTTTCATCCATTTTTAAATAAAAATAAAATTTAAATTTTGAAAATCCTTTTTAGCGAATCTATATTATAAAAGAAGTAATTAAATATCAAGATTGATACCTTTGAGACAAACGATTTGTAGATCATTTTCAATAAATATTTCATCAAGCAGGTAACATCACGCATATCGCATGTCGAAATGTATCGTATGTTCGTATGGTAATACAATTCATCTATTTCCTTGGTAACATTTCTTCCATAAAGGAAAAAAGAATATTTTTGTCTAAATTATATCCAGCTTCTTAAATAATAAAAATTACATCAATTCGAAGAAATTACGTTTATTTAATAATTTTCTCAAATTATAAACTACCAGAAAGAAATGAAGTTCATTCAGTTCTCCTTAATTAATCTCATTAAGATATCTTAAAATTAGCTTCAGCATTTGCATGTAAGGCCTATTCAAAAACAAATTTGAATAAAACCTAATAAATAGTCGCAATCATTTTTGATTCAAAATAATCCTTCAAACATAGTTAAAGATTATTATATCTCCGAAAATCTAATGAATTCGTTGAAGCATCAGTTAGATAGGAACATAATTATTTTTTTATCTAGATATATTTTATTTTCCCTTATGGTACTTTTCTTTTATGAAAATCTAATTAGTCTAACAGGATGAATACTCACCAGAAATTGTTTTATTTATTTTAGAAGAACATTATTAGCAAAATTAGGTTAAAAATGAACAAAAACATAAATGATTTCCCATATCTCCAAATAATTTTCTTTAATTATTTTTATTCTTTTTATAGAAGCATCATTTGCAATTTTTTTTGAATGAGTTTGGTAAAAATATGTCTCATCATTTCTCAACCTGTATATTTACAAGGATATCATTATTTTATTATATGGGTATTTAATTTTTACTTTTTATTCATTACTTTTAACTTATTTTTTGAACATTTAAATTTATTTATTTTCTCATTTTCGATATTACAGAAAAATAGTATTCTAATAATCGATATAATATATATATATATAATATATATATAACATTATTTGTTTTGAAGCAGAATTCAGTTTGAAGACAGTGAAGAGACTTTTTACATTTTAAAATTAATTTTAATATCCATCGGGAAAGCAAAATTATTTACAAGCAAACGCGCGGACATTGCGCGTCCGCCACAGCACAAACAGAAGTGGGGAAGAAGCGAGAAATAAATTATCCCTCCTCTTATATAACCTATGATTTTGATAGGGAAAATATTTCTTCATAGTGCTATTATATTATTAAGATTCTGATAGGGATTTCTGATTCATGCCAATCATATGTAAAGGAAACACAGGGATCTTTTAAAAAGAATGTGCTTACTGGACAGTTTTTTACCCCTTCACGCCGAGCGTGTGAAAGTTCGACTTTTAGCCGAGTCAGCAATTCAACAAAGCTTCTCTTGAATTAAGTAGAGACAGTGGAATGGGATCACGAAATAAGAGAATATTTTAGAATAAAGTTACTATGGGCTAAATTAAGATAAAATCTCGAAAGTTAATTAAATTGAAATTAGAGTTAAAATATCATTACATATATATATATATATATATATATAATAACACAAGTTTTATGAATCTTCATGTTTTAAACAACCTTAGAAAAAGAAACTCTTTTCTATATTAGGTTTTTTTAGTTTGCTTACCTATTGCAAAATACAACAAGTGAGACACGTTAAATTTAAAATGCATTCTAAACTCCAAAACTGCAAGAATATTAAATTTTTGCCAAAATTTGATCTTGAGAAGTTTGTATGACAATCCATCTGTGTAGATGTTATCTTGATGTAAATGCAAAATGTTGGGTAAATGAATCTAACTTATATTTTTAAAAATTAAAATCGCAGATTGCTTAATTTTTATCAAATAGACTAACGTATAGGTTGTCTATAATTTGTCTATTTATGAATTAACGAAATAGACAGACAAAAATATAACAAAAATTGTAAAATAAATATATATGCGGTTTTGGTGCCGGAATTATAGACTTATATAAAATTTTAGACTCCAAATTTGTCCGTAATCTGTCTATTAATTCAGAGGAAGAAGTTGAAAATATATATTTATTCTCTTCACTTTTCTAATCTATGCTTTTATATGAGATACTCTTAACTGTTTCTAATCTAAATACAAAATAGGGCATATTTATTAATATACTCAATATTAAAATAACGCAAGCTCGCAGCTACAAAACACTGATAGTCTATATCTCTTTATTTAATGATAGAAAATTTTAAATAAAAGAAAATTACAAGTATAGTGTTTTTTGGAGTAAAAACTAAAACTTTCGAATTACAAGAGCAAAAAGAAAGATTTGTTGTTTTTTTTTGAGAACTAAGTCGTAGATAAACAGAAAAAAGACATTAAGTGATCGCTTTTGCTGCAATCAATGGGACGTGAATCCCTTTATTTGTTATTTCAGTCGTTAAATGATCTATTTTGTCATTAATTAATGGGAAATGACTTACGAAAAAACCCTTTTATTCGATTAAACTATTGGAGAAGTAACTTTTGAGCACCATGTTAATTTAAGAAATGAACACTAGAAATTTTAAGTGACACTTGAAATTTGTTGAAATTCATTCCTTTTTCTGTGATATTTTCTTCGAGAAGATAAATGCATTTATGCGTTATGTATTTAATTTGCTCGTATTGATTTCAGCTGTTTTGTGTGCTAAATAAAGAAGCTATTCCAAAAAGGTATTAATATGCTTTAATTTTTCTACGTGTTGAAGATAAATAGACGTGGCAAACTGAAAAATGAACGAAAAGAATTGGAAAATCATATGCTAGAAAATAGCCATGAAATTACTTTTCAAAATGTTTATTATTTAAACTATAGATCTACCCCAGACAAAATTTGTCAAAAAGGGAATCTTTTTATTTTCAAATCTTTGAAAAAAATTGCATAATTTTATTTAAAATTGATTCTGTGTATGATGCAATGCTATTTCTTCATTTCTGTTTACGAATTCGGATAGATTAAAAAGTACTTAAAGATGGTTTTCAGCAACATTTTATTTTTCGACACATTTGAATTTTAAAAAATGCGGATATTGATCAAAAATGTTTACCTGACATTTCGTTTTGTCTAATATATATATATATATATATATAAAAGAAAATTTTAAAATTTTGCTCAAATTAAAAAAATAGCTATCTTAACATTGCATTACTTATTTTATATTATTTTAGTACTTATAACTTTTGCAATAAAACCTTTCTCCACAAATTAATAGCCTTTTATTTAAACTCGAAAAACCGATGACATAACTTTCCTTCCACTTAGCCTGTCGAATATCCCGGAACAAATACAGCAGTCAATTATAGATGGTCA
This sequence comes from Argiope aurantia, assembly GCA_026543865.1. Taxonomy (NCBI): domain Eukaryota; kingdom Metazoa; phylum Arthropoda; class Arachnida; order Araneae; family Araneidae; genus Argiope; species Argiope aurantia. Next base: position 19,164 of record JAPMOR010004941.1, read on the forward strand.
ATTCAGCAACTTATATAAATACATTTCTTGTTACGCATTTTTTTCGACCTCTAGATTTCGACGAATCTTCAGACCACTTTGAATCCAAAAAGCTCATTTTTAGAATAATTTCTATCTTCCTGTGAGCGCCGTAACTCAAAAATGCTTTGAGCGGGACTAATAAAATTTGATACTGAATTTTACACAGATTTGTTAGATTTCTATCTAATTTTGAATGAAATCCATTCAGAGAAAGTCTATCAGTAAAGTATATTGGTTCGAGACCAAATAAATACTATTACAAAATGCAACGTGCTAAATAGATAAGATTTGGCACATTATTTTTGTATTTAAAATATAGATCTGTATCAAATTTTGGATCTAAACCCCTCTATTAATTGACTGTATATTTATCAATATCATGCAAACGCGATAATACAGAACCATAACAACTCAACTCAACGTTGACTCAAAGTTTTAGTATACTTTGGTGTAGGTTCATATCAAATTTTGAATCAAATCTAAAAATTCGCCGTCTGTCGGTCTGTACTTTTGCATGCATGTGAACACAATAATTGGGAAACGGAACGAGTTAAATAGATACATTTAATAGATGACTCCAATTTTAGTTTTATGTCAAATTTTTGTTTCAATTGGCCGAAAAAAAACGTTCAAGTTGCATATTCAGTGTTCTCTACCTCATTTAATCGCCATGGATCATAAGCTAAATTCAGTTAAAGCGCAAGATTCACAGCAAAAATTGTTATATGGGAGCTGTCGACCACAATATGTTAACACTTTGCCGTCCGCAATTCTGTTAAAAATTTCTTTGCTTGGCGGCACTAATTAAGATTACTTCGCTTGTCGCAGGCAATTTTTGAGGTTATCAGAAGATTATTAATTGTCAAGTTTTACTAATACACTAAGTAAGACTAACACTACTGTGGTGTTGCCGGCCATTGAGCGATACTTTACGTAGGTATCGCCGGACGGCATAGTGTTAATGATGATTAGTTGCATAGCTCCTTTATTTACTTACGATCGCCTGCACCAGTTTTTTTTATTGCTTCTCGGGCTTTTAGCTAAGATTATAATATAGTATGACGAAAATGTACCGAGTTTTCCATCTCTTCAACGTTTTAGCTTAAACACAATTTACTGTGAATTCTTTATAACAACATAGAACCAAATGAATTGTTCTTACTAAAAAACTAATTCTGTATCATATTTTATCGCGAAAATTTTTAGGGAATCTTAGAATTATTATTCATAAAATAATAATAAATCACGAACTTCCCTTATTCTATTGTATTAAGATATTCGTTATTTTTTGGTATGGAAATAGAATAAAGTCTTTCGAAATGAAATAATAACGGATTTTAATAAATAAGAAGAATAAATAAGATAATAAAGAATTCTAATAAGAAGAATAAATAGGACAATAAAGAATTCTAATAAGAAGAATAAATAGGACAAT
>JAPMOR010004941.1:20629-46186 GCA_026543865.1 Argiope aurantia
AAGAATTCTAATAAGAAGAATAAATAGGATAATAAAGAATTCTAATAAGAAGAATAAATAGGATAATAAAGAATTCTAATAAGAAAAATAAATAGGATAATAATGAATTGTAATAAGAAGAATAAATAGAATAATAAAGAATTTTAACAATATTATGCTTAAATAAACGAAGAAAATAAAAATAATTCCATGACATATCTTTCAAGGTTGACCTTGAAATTCTAACTTCAAAATTAATTCTTTCAACTTTCCTTGAAACGTTTTAACCATGACAGTGAAATAAACATAAACTCAAAATGAAAAGAAAATTTCCTTTTCATTGCACTATATAGTTATAAAATTAAATTTAACTCCATTAATTTTAAAGTTTTCTATTGCTATTTTAAAACAAAATTCCATCTTTTAGCATTATGCATTGATTATAAATTTTATAAATTGAAGAACATCTCTGACGGTCTATTATTAAATATTTTTTATTTCATTTGCCAATTGTCACCTAATTGCTGGTATTTGCTTTTCGTATATAAAGTTGGTCTTTCTTGAACAATTTATTTTCCTCGATTCGATCCTTTGAAATAAAAATATTTTTTCCTCGGTGGTTTTGAACTATTTGTTTGAATAAATACGTTTATTAATTATTCTAAAACATGACGAAAAAAAATACCTATATTTTTCCTTTGTTTTCAAAAGAATGCTTATAAACTAACATTCCGCAAGTACTATTTATAAACTTTCCCTCCATGAGGAAAAAAACTCCCGTTTAAAAAATAAATAACAGTTCAGAAATCGTATGAAGTTGTCATTAGAATTCATTAAATTTGAAATGACGTATTATGATTCGGTAATTTCCTGGTAGCTATTCTAAAATGGAGGATGACTAAAAATCATTCACTTAGCAGAAAAACTTTAGTTAAGTCGGTGCCTTTTATGAATGCAGCTGACGAATTGTTTGCCTATTATAATTTCAGTAGTATAATTTGCAGTATTTGGTAATCCAAGTGCTTCCATTCCCGCTTTTTATTTCTGTAGGTTTAAAACTAATTCGCTTAGCAAATAGTTCCATTCATAATTCTTAATCGGTCATTCTGTTTAACACGTAGAATGTTGTTCCAAAACTAAATGCTCCTCTTTATGGTAATGCATTCTGAACTGTTGAATGAGAGCATTCAGTTTGTCTTTTAATATAACAGTGTGAATATTTTATGATCACTCAAGTTCTATACAATTTTACTTGTTAAATGTGTTATCCACTTCAAAACACTTCGCTGCTTTTTAATGCTATAAATACATAAGAAACGCAGATATTAAATAAAAATTAAAATCTGAATATTTTCTTATAATTAGAAAATGAAAGCAAGTGACTAATATAAGTATTATCACATTTTCTTCGAAGTGAGCCAATATTTGCTGCTGTAACAGAATAAGCAAGGTCGATGAAATGTGGAACTATGGAAAAGAAGGCGTATGGAATCTTCTGTTGAGCAAACTGACCTTGAAGCACCTGTCATATAAAATAAAATTCTTTCAACATTAATGTATCGGGATAGATTGTTTTTAGAGGAATTTCTAAAGAAACTTATCCACTTTAATATTTTGAGTAAAAGTAAATTATGAAAACCTATAGCACGGAAACTTCCTTTGATTGATTTACCTTTTTTCGAATAATGCAAGCTAAGAACACCACTCGTGTAAAAATCAATGGCTTTTTTCCTCGGATTCAAATTCCTCAGTTATGTTTTTCTCAAAGCACAACGCCAATAGTGGGCTGCATTAGCATATTTTGCGAAAGATAAGTTAAGCTATATAATTTGCATAAAGCCGGTAAAAGTTCCCTACAAATGATTATTCATTCACGGATGAAAAATATAGCTATCTTTTTTTTAAAAGTTTATATATCCTTAAAAATGTATATTTTATATTATTATATATTTTTGTTTTACCAGTTGGTAAAGAATGAAATCGTAGACGTAATGTGAGAACGTCGCATATCAAACACCACACACAGCAAAAGTACGCAATTTTGTCAGCGGAAACCAATAGCGATTTATAGCATTTTACAAAAACATATCCTCTACAGCAATTTGAGAGCAAACATTATTGGGGAAGTGCATTATATTTTTAAAATGGTTATTTGACATACTATATTCTCTTATAAAAGTGATAAAATAGGTTTAGCAGGTTATTTACCTTCAAGTAATGGTCGTAGAAAAATGAGTGAAGACAGAATTAATAGCATATATAAAGACAAATTTCTGTATATAAAGGAAAAAAAAAAGACTAAAATTGAGCCGAAAGCGTTAAAAGGGAATATAGCACAGAAGTTTAGGAAAATAAATAAAACCAATAAAATGCAGTTGGTTTAAAGCTAAAATCGAATATTATTAAGACGGCACAGAGCAGAAACTTTCCATTTAATGTATGGCGTTTGTATGTTAATGAATGCACTTCTATGATATTACTAGTATATTATATCATAGTACGATGAAAACCAAAAACTGACTTTGTTACAAATCAGTAAATTTAACCGAGAGCATATATTTATATTACCTTTTTAATTTAAATTCTAGAAATTTCCGAAACGTTTTCAAATGTAATAGAGAAAATTTCCTAAAGTTATATGGAGCTGAATTTTCATCAGTAAAGACTACATTGATACCTTTTGTAAATAATTCATAAGGGCCCTCACAGATATAAAATTGATAAAAGAAATTAATTAATAAATTAGAATAAACAGTGACTATTTAAAATGTATAATGAATAATAAATAAATTGGTGCATCTCTAATGACTGGTTTAACTGATAATTGAATTCATTTTAAGTTATATGCGTTTACAATTTCACTACTGTGGTTAGAGACTTCATGCATTACTGTGAACTTTGCGTCGTGCGTTCTGAGCGATTGCAAAATATAAGAAACTTTATCTCTACCAATTATAAAGATGAATGTGTGGGTTGGCGCTTGACAGGTCAAATTATTTGACCTAGAACTACCAAATTTGAAATATTTATAATTCGGAGGATGGTGATATGCAACTTGGAATTTTTTTTTAGAATTTCAATTATTTAAAAATTGTGCTTTATTTTGTATTTTTTCCGCAATGACTCTTGAACATATTACAGCACAAAACTAGTATTTATGCAATTTTAAAATTAAAAAAATCTTTTTGCTATTGTAATTTTTCAGAAATTCTTAAAATTTTTCAAAAATATTTTTTGTATAATTTTTAACGATGGAATTAATGAACGAAAATTCAAACGCCACTTTCAATGTCCCATCAAATATTTAAATATTTTCTTCCAATTGTTGAAAGCTAAGAAAAGTTCTGTTTAATATACGTGTAGCTCAATGATGAATATGAAAGTGCAGTTGCAAAAACTCAAAAGTTAGATTATCCGAGTAATTACATTTTAATAACAAGAATAGACTCTATTAGGATAGTTTATGCATACAATAAACTAAACACTATTAAAATAACACGCCTTTGATATGAGTCAAAATTTAAAACTTCAAAATAATTTAACTTAGAAGAATCATAAGCTTTAAGTTATGTACAAGATATTGTGTACATAAACACAACTACTAATCTCGGCGAACCAGATGATCGCTAAAAGCGTTAGTCCAAAATTTTGTTTATATTTTTATCAGGATTCATTTTTGCCCTGGGTTATTTCAGTCCTTATATTAATTAAAGTTATCTTTTGTTAACAAAAATGTATAGATCGAATCCTTCGAAGTCAATTAAACAAGCAGTAGACGTTTAAATCCTATTGGTAATTTCCAGTTTATGATTTTACTTTTATGTAGAGTGGCATACAGATAATTTACTCACCTCGTTGGTGACCCGGACATGATTTAACCCACACAACAAATTCCTTCTTTGATCCTGTGTTTGATTAAATATTTTAAAGTAATGCCAGAAACATGTGATATAATAGAAAAAAATGCTCAGCTGTTAATTTTTAAGCGAGAATTGAGGAATGTATATGAATTGCTTGCAAGAACTTGCAAATATTTTGTTTTATAGATTAATACCATAAAAAACATTCACAATTTTCACCATGAAACTATTCTTCGTACCATTTTGCCAATATCTCTTTTCTACGATCAGACTAGTGATGAGAGTTTTATGATGCTTTGGCTTGTAACAAGAGATTTGTGAAAGTGTCGTTACCTCCTATCATTCCGAAATTTATTTTAATGTTATACGATGATATCCTGGTGCTTTTATTGCCGGCAATTCTCGTCTCATCCGAGGTCATGGAAAGTTTATTTTCTTCTACTCCATTTGTGCTAAAAAAGGAAAAGTTCTAGTTCCTTTCTTTATAGTTATTTCTTATTTAACGGTCAGCAGATATATTGATTCATCGCGATTAACTCAACTATGACGACAAGTAGAATTTGTACAACAAGAATATTCGAATGGAAAATGCTATTTTTATATAATCAGAATGACCAAGGAATAGTTTTAAAGATATCAATATCTTAATTGTATAAAACTTTTCAATATTAAATGGAAAAAAAATAATTTAATAATTTTCGAAAGTTGTTTGCGACAACAAAATTTTCTGTGAAAGTTTACTTCATTACAATTTGAAGAATAAAATATCAAGTTAAATTACTATGGAAAGGGAACTGTGAAAAATAAAAAAAATTTAACTAGATAGCTTCAAAGTATTAAATTAAATTACAATATAAATTTTTTATATTAATTTATTCTATAAGTTATAACTAATTCAAATGAAAAAAATTGAAACCGGCTATCACAAATTTCATGTTATCATCTGAGATCATTATTTGTTTAATTCATTATTTGCCTTAATTAATTTAAGGCATTAACCAGTTTTAACCGGTTTGAAACAGTCACGTGACTACCAGATTAAGCCTGCATCAATATTTAGAAAACTACTGTCCCTTCCCCCCTTATCACAAAATCGTTTGAACTCCAAAACTTTATCACGAGGTCAGATTTTTTTCCTGTGAAAATTCGGTTTAAATTGATTTGGAATGATCACGTGACTATTGTATAGCTCAAACGTCAACTTTTAGTAGACGATAGATTTTTTAAAACTTAATAATCGTTCGAGGTCCGAAACTTTATTTGCCGGCTAGAAAAATTCAAAATTAAATAAATAACTCTCGATACTTTGCCTCGCTGTTTCGCGTTTATTCCCCTTTTCTTCTCTGTGCTTCTTCAGGAGATAATTTCTTAAGACCCTGTCCTTTATTGGGCAGATAGGAGAATCGAATACATGGCGGACACTCACGCCAAGTTGTAACTTTTTGTTGGCGATAACTCGCCAAATATGATAATCTTCTTTATTATTTTCTAATAACCCTAAAAACGAAAAATTGATACCTCAAAAACAATAGATCGCCACTTTTCTATTCTGCATTTTATGGGTTCAAAAACCTCAAACCAAAACAACGTCATGTTCTCACATGATAAAAAATACATAGCAAAATCATGAATGTTGTGTCTTGAAAAATAAAACACAATTTTCAATAGTAACTTTAATAAATAACGTACGAAATGCATTGAATTATCTCAATATAAATTAACTAACACTAAGTAGAATCTTGCTAGTTACTGGACTTTCGAGATTCAATTAAATTAAGGAAATGTCATAATTTTTTTTTGTTAAAATTTCCTTTTAAATCATTATTGTACTCCTTTAAATTAGAGATCTAATATTTCGCATTAAACTAAGAAATGCTATCTAAATACAAAATGAGCAAGGTACTTTCTTCTTAGTGGATCAATCGGTATCTTTTCTTTAAGAGTGTTGTGACTGGTGATATTTATCTGAACGCGGAATACAAATGTGTTACGTCATGAATTAAAGAGACGCTTGGGAAAGAAAAGATCTTCCCAGTAGGAGAAATCCTTTTTTTTTCTGAATTCTTTAGATATAAGAGCCTAACTGGATAAAAGTCTGTAAGTAGCTGGTATAGAAGTTGGTAGAAAGCCGATCTGAGTTCTCCTGATATGCACCCTGGATTTCATTTCAATGGATTTCTTTATATAAAAGTATACAGAATATAATGATAACTGTTCAGGACTAGTTGCTGCCGTTTAGATAAAAGGATATATTTATAGTGATATGACGTTTGTAAAACCAACGCCCATGTATCTTAACATATTTAATATTTCTGAGATATCATACTTTATTATTCTTTATCATATTATGCGATATCCTGAATTGGATACCATATATTATTTTACAATATGCAGGGTTCTTTGCTAATGGTCCGACAAACTCATTAGTAGACATCAAGTGGAACAAAAAAGGCAAAGAAACAGGGTTACAAACCAACACTGAGAGGGTGAAGATCTAGACAAACGCAAGCAGGTTTGAATGTCATACTGGTATGGCAAAAAGTACAATAATGAATACAAAAATATTAATTTAATTAATTATTATAAGAATTGTTTAAATTGGCACTCAATGTCATTGCGCACTCTACAATAACTTGAAAACAAGTCCCGGATGTTCTTAAAAATACCAGGTATGAGATCCTCCGTTGTGTCCATAGATATCGCATAAACGAGTGATTTGAGGTGGTCCCCCAGGAAAAAAAAATCACACCGATTTATTTCCAGTGAACGTGGAGGTCAAACAATGGATTCCTCTCTTCATCTTAATGTCGTGTAAAATTGGTGTGTAACATTATGACATCATTGAAGTAATTAGAAACTTGCAGCAAACATACATGAAACACATGATCATACACGAAACACATGACTCGCACGTGAAACACATGATCATGCACGAAACACATGATCATACACGAAACTACTCGCACATGAAACACATGATCATACACGAAACACATGATTCTCACGTGAAACAAATGAGTCGCAATATGTGGTCAGCAAATGTTACAACATTTTCTTTAAGGAAATCCTTTATTTGCAGAAAAATAAGATACATTGCTTCACTTAAGCATTAGGGCAGCGAGTATGGCTCGCAAGAGCTAATCACCATGGATTCTTGTCCACATCTTGTTGCTAAATCTGTGCTGAGATTTCCACGGTACATTGGCATGAGCATTATCCATCATTGTAAACACATTAATGTATACATTACATGTGTTTTCAATACCCTCTGAAATCGTAACGTGCCTGCACTTTCGTGATTTTTAACCTCTCATAATTGCATAATACAATATCTTGATGCTTGCTAATAACCTTCTGAGTATATACGCCAAGTAGTAGAATATCCTGTAAATGTGCTCTAAAGTATCTGGCACTATCAACGATGCCTAGATTAAAGCAGTGAGGAACAAAAACTTGTCAGATAATTGGTAAATTCTGAATTTATATAAATTAAATTTTACTAAAGAAATTTTATAATTATTTACAATTTTGCATGTAAAACTAGTTATATAGTCTTTGGAACACTTTTTATTTTTATTATTGATAAATAAATAAAAACATATCTTTGAAAAGGCTGTCAAGAAATTTAGTTTAATTTTAGATTTTTTTTTGACATAACTCTAAAGCCCATTATATAATATTTGGTGTATGCATGTTGCAAATTGATTAAAATCCAAAAATGTTTAAATTTGCTAAAATTTCTTTCAGTTAAATAACAAGTGTGAATCACTAAGAAATCTAGATGAGCACAAAATGCCTCATTTTCAATTTATATATTTATTTATTTTATTTTTGCAGAAACAATCGATTTTCACTTTCTTGATGAACAAAGACTATGAAATTTTGTACATTTATATTTTATCATCATCAAAACAAAATTGAGAAAAAGAAAATATGTGAAAGCATTGCATGAAAGAAAGTAAGCAGTAAAAGTTTGATTTTTACGAAATTGTTTTCGCATCCACATACTGGAAAAAAAAAAAACGTTGACTATATTCTAATGCTGTAATAAAATTGTTTTTAAAGCTTTTAACATTCTCGAATGCGAAATATACTAAAAGAAAATATTGTAATCATCGAAAAACTTGACATGAAGAGTTAGCGAATTTATGCGTTCTATTCCACTTCCTGGAGATTGGAAAACGCGGTTCTGGAAAAACACATTTTTATCTGTCGTTGTGTCTGTCTGTAAATATGAAAACTAAAAAAAAAACATATTTGAACTATACTGATGAAATTTGGCATCTGATCTTTTGCAGCTATCTATCAGATTTTGGATGAAATCCATTTTAAGAAAGTCTGAACTAAATGGATAAGATTTGGTTTCCATATTTAGCATCAAAAATATAGATCCGTATCAAATTTTGAACCCAAATCGTCGAGGCATATATCGTTTTTCCTTCTGCGTTTACGCATACACGTGAACCTAATAACTCAAAAGTGCAACCACTAGGATTAATAAAATCTGGTACATAATATTGGCATCTAAAGTGTAATTCTATTTAAAAGGTTGAACTAATCCATCGAAACGTTGACTGTCTGTCGGTCTGTACGTTCTTCTGCATGTAAGCGCAATAACTCAATACCACAATGAAAAAAAAAAAATGGTACGTAATCTTCTTACTAATATTGTAGATATATGCTACATTTACTCTAAATCGGTCGCCCAGAAATATCCTAAAACGCATGTTAGCTTTTCTTCATCAAAATTAAAAAGAAGAAAATTCTCTTGTGTGTGGCTGCTCACGGCTTTTCTCAGATTGAAACAAGTCCACAATTTTGATGCTAGAATAAAGATGGCAATATTTGTATTAGGAAGTATGCGAGAAAGTTCAAGGGTAAACATTGCCACAGATTAATTTTTATAATTATTCTTTGACCATGATAAAGATATATGCCTCGACTGTAAGAATGGAACACTTACAAATTCCGGATACATCTAAGAAAAGAATAGATAACCAATGAGTTCTTCTATCGATTCTATTCCAGATCGTCAGACACAAGATTGAACCACTTACTGAAGTGGATGGTTCTACAGAAGATTATCGATAAACGATCATCGATATTTTTCTTCAGATTTGAATCGCTAGAAAGCAGTCGATAGGAGTGAATGGGTCATGAGTTTTCGTCTTTGAACCATTTTCGATTTTAGCTTTTGATTACGGTTGAATCTAAAGGGAAGCATTATATATAATATTGTCTATTGAAACATATGAATTTTATACTCGATATAATGTAAAGTTGAATTTTCATTCCTTTTATAAATGTTTTCGAAATAATTAAGCAAAATCTTTTTAAAATGCTATTTTATTCATTATTTTGATTATTTATTTCAAAATATTCTTTATAATTCTTATTCGATATTCAATAAAGTATTTCAATAATTAGTTTAAATTGTTAAATTATAAGAATTAAGTTATCTTTGTTCAGACTATTATCGTGAGAAAAAAAGAAAAGCATATTTATTAAAAATGCATTGTACGAATTTCCTAATATTGTAAAAGGAATGACGCTAGAAAAATTCCACAAATGAATGACCAAAGAAAAAAAAATCAATGCTACACATGATTTTTTAATAGAATAACGCGTAGTAATACAAATTTTATAATGTGAGTTTCGTTAATAATTAGTTATAAATGCTACAAGTAATAATCGGACATCACAAGACTTGAATGTTAAATTTAGGCAAAATTATTATAAATAATTCAAGCTAAAATAGCCTTTTATACAAACTATTTAAAGTATAAAAATTGAAATGCATATTTTTTTTTTCATTCTTGTCAGTTTAATTTATAAATCGGGAGAATAATATACAATGTAACCTAAATTTGCTAGCGTTGTGTATCCAGCTTATTTCAGAAATAATAACATATCGAGTTGAATGTGCTTATTTGTCGTCACGCGCATAAGTGATTCATTAGTTCTTCGGAAATCATTACTGAGTCCACAATTTATAACGTTATCGATTATCTTTTTATCGTAAATGTTCAATACTGTGGGAATGTGACATCTTTCCGATTGTGACATTACTCAATGTTTGATTTCATTATCAGTGACTTTATCTGACGAATCTCACATTTTGGATAAAATCTAAAATCATTAAGATTTCCAATCTGGAGATTTAGATGGGCAGAATAACTGTAATACGCTATTGATTACTATATTGTCTATAAAAAAATGTTTTTACAACAACGATTATTCGTTAGCAAATTTTGCCCTCCAAATTGATTTTGGTCTTATGATAGAAAATATCAAATGAAATTAAATGAAAATGAATAATTTTCTTATAAAAAAATTAAGATTTTGCAACCTAAGAATGCACAATTATGCAATTATTAAATTTTCGTATATTTATTGAAAAAAATGTATTACTATATTTAAGGTACTAAATGTTACTAAAAATTATCAAAATTACAAGAAATATGGAAAGAAAGTCAACAAAATATTAATAAAACTTTACCTGACCAATGATAATAATTTAATGCTAAACCATAGTAATTGCATAAATCATTTTAGTCTTTTCTATTGTTATTTTATGTTGATAACTCTTCCGAGAAAATATATATAGAGAAGAAATTATAGATGACGGGCAGGAACTGCTCTGCCAGTTTTGTCTAAGACCAGAAGTATACCGAATGGAAGAGGGTAAAACGGGATATGCCGGCGCGATTTCAAGGGGGAGGGACACGGGTGACGAAACATAAAGTGTTTATGCCATTTATTTAAGTCTAATACAATGTAGGGGAGGAAAGATAATAGCAGGTAATTTGCCCTTGACAAACTTCTGGTGACTGCGAAGAAAATGCTATAGTTTGTCCTTACATCGCTGGTGATTTTCGTGCTACAGATACCGTTCCAATTCTATTGTTTTTTGTTATCAATAACACTTTCCAATAAAAAAAAGTTGGTGGTTCCATTTGAAAATTTTGAAATTTTGCAACTATTACCATAATTGTTAGATTTGAACTGTTGTTTTTCATATGATTCTTGAGCGATTACCTCAGATTACTTTGAACCGAAATTATTTTCCTTTCGTGTGAACGACATCACAGTTACGGTCTCATATAATGGGACAGTTTTTTTTTTTAATAATCATCCTATACGTCAGATCTATGTTGAGGAGATTTTGATATTTGCTCACATATGTACAAGTATTGTGAATCATGCGGTAGGTAATTTGTTGATTGATACTACTCCATGGATTGATATTATTCTGTTAGGTGAATATTCACTCATGCATAGAATGAGCAAAAGCTTTTTTAGTATTTTTAGAAAGCTGTTAGCTGCAAATGCACAAGTAAACTCGACTGTCGAGAGACAAGTTGAACACATGATGATAATGATAGAAGTTACCTCTCACATCAACTTTTCCCAAATCTTTGATAAATGTTTATTTCAATTCATTTCTGGCATATGCTACTTTGATCTCTTAAAATTATTTCCAAGCAAAGGATGAACAGAAGTCACCTCTTGAATAATGATAAATGTGGATAATTCTTTACAGCTGTACATCTAGGAAATGTTTAACCAGAGTCATAGATATGGTAAAAGTTTAACAAAATTACTATTATAAAAATGACCAAACACTGTGGTGAATTCATAAGTTACTTTCTATTTAAATGTTTGATTATTTTGCTCTTTTATGAATACCTAAAGACTAATTAATTGCTTCTGCTTAAGCTTTTGACTACCTTATTTTTTGACGGTTATTTTATACGCATTTGCAATTATCTGCTTAAGCTCTTGACTTCCTTGTCCTTTGATGATTACCTAATCGGTAGATAATTGCATCTGCTTAAGCTTTTGACTACCTTTTTTTGACGATTACCTACTCAGTAGATAATTATATCTGCAAAGTAAGACTTTAAAAATACTTATTATATCTATCTTTTATTATAATGTTTAGATTGCAAATGATAAAATATTTTATTTTATGATTTAATCTACTTTCCTACTTTGTATAAATATAATGGCTTAGCTTAGTTATATTAACGTCCCGTTTGAAGCAACACTAGGGCTTTTTTTTGGGACGAACCTCGTAATTTTGAACCCCGGTCAGATGAAGAGGACGACACCTGAGCTGGCACCCCCCTCTCCACATCACACCAGCGGGAGGACGTTTGGTCAGGACGGATTTAACGTGCAACAGACCCTCTTACACGATGGTTCTTCGATGGAATCGGGTCTCGAACCTGAAACCCTCCGGTTCCGAAGCCGAGACCTTACCACCAGGCCACCGCGGCCTTAAATATAATGGCGTCTTTAACTTCAAGTTTTTTTGGAGAAAAAAAAGGTAAAATTAATTCTAATGAACATAAATGAATATTGGAGCTTTTGTCATTTTCTCACTAAAAGAATTATTCGCAATTAATTTTTAAAGGCTTAAATGAATTAAAATATCAAAAAAATTATGTAATAAATGAAAAAAAAACCCAGTTTCTTTCAAAAGTGACACTAAAAGGGCAATTTATTTTTGCTGTATCTTTATCCTTCATTCTATGAAGCTGAATTTCTCGTTTTTATTTAAAGCTTTCTCTTTATGAACAAAATACCTACAAGAAAACTGAAGCGCTAATTAAAGATTTCGTGAAGTAGAACCTAAAAATAACACATGACTCTCTTATAAATGCTCTTTGTTTTTTCAAGAATCACTCCTTGTCTCCAAAAATCGTCAAACCTGTTTTCTTTTTATTTGATTTATATTCCTCCAAATGAAAGAAATCGAAGCTCTTTTTTAAGGAAAAAAAATAGCTTAGTAAAATTTGTCGATGATAAATGTTCTGTATGGTATATAGAAATTTTAATCGGTAAATCGAATTTTTTTTCTATTGGTAACCTAAGATATCATAATGGTTTGATATGAGACGTATGATATTTGTATGGAAGTTCAGTCTAAATACACTGGTGTGCAAAACTTAAGCAACAGGTATGTTTTTTGCCATAACTTCACGAGAAATCATCTGAGAGACATGAAATTCAGAAATGAGACACAGCATTTTGTTCTGAATGACGTGATGTTACTGGGATGAAACCGTATCCCGACCTCTCTCCAAATCAACTGGCGTTGGGAATCGTAACATCACGGAAAGAGACCGTTTCAGTGGTCCTGGAGTTGCCGTCTGGGGAGGCATTATAATGAACGGGCGGACTGAGCTCCACGTTTTCGACAGAGGTTTTGTAACTGGAGATCGTTATTGTCAGGAGGTGATCCTTCCCCATGTGCATCTGTTCCGAGGTGCCATTGGATCAGACTTCGTTTTTATGGATGACAATGCACGGCCACACAAGACTCATGCTGTTGAGGAGCTCCTGGAAAGTGAAGATATCACTCGAATGGATTGGCCGGCGTGCTCCCCTGATTTAAATCCGATAGAACATGTGTGGGATGCTTTGGGGAGACGCCTTGCGGCACGATTACATCCTCCTGGGAACACCCGACAACTTAAACAGATGCTGATTGAGGAATGAGCACTCTTACCTCAAGAACTGTTGGACAATCTGGTGCTGAATATGGGGAGACGGTGCGAAGCAACCATTGTAGTAAGGGGAGAGCATATCCCATACTAAGGAACGTCTGCTTGCTGTTCTTCCTCTTGGACAGACAATCATGTGTAGCGATACTATGAGTTCAATAAAGCTTTTTTTTGTTTGATTCCATACTGTATGCATTATATTCATTTCTGCGCAACTATGCTTCCGCCATTCTTTCGCTGTATATCATTTCTGAATTTCATGTCTCTCAGATGATTTCTCGTGAAGTTATGGCAAAAAACATACCTGTTGCTTAAGTTTTGCACACCAGTGTAGATTTCACTGCATGCCTCCATTGACTAGATCGGTTTCAATATAAAAATATTATAGCATTTTATTATCTTAGTCTCTTTAAAGTGGGTCATAAAATTTAATCTTCAGCTTTAGGAATATGTGTTATATTTGATATGTTATATCATTCTCAGTTTGCCAATTATAACGTCTATATTCTCAATCAACTTTCTTCCCATACTGTTGATGGATATGAATTACTCTGACTTCATCTTTTTCTAACCAACATTAAGCAGTTTATTTATCATTGTAATTATATTGTTACGAAATTTCCCGGGGTTCTTTTGAATAGTGGAAGTGATATGGTGTAAAAGAACGCTCAATCAGCAGACGGTAGTAGAAAATAAAACAACGACATTTATTTACACGAAGACACACAGGACAGCACAAAAGCGATAACTATATACAGCTAAGAAGACGATTACCTTCAGCCGAGACGTGTAGCATACAACAGCACACACAGCAGCATACAACCAGAATCTACTGAAGACAGTAGCGCACAGCTCAGTTCAGCACTAGTTTGACTCTGTCGCTTACGACTCCTCCGCTCCGTCTTCGGACTTGACTTCTCTGGCAGCTGCGGACCCTTTTATAGGTCTCAGGAGGCGAGGCTAGAAGCATCTCAACCAATCAGGAACGTTCAAGGTGTATCTCGGGTCCTACTGGACGGGGCGGGAAAATTCTCGAAGTTTCGGGTATAATCTATTTTGACGCCAAAGTCGCCAAATTCGTCGCCAAGTTTGTCGCCAAATGGTCGCCAAGTTTGTCGCCAAGCTCTGGTACTCCCGACGCGCCACCTGGACTCTGTCCCATTCAGATGACTGTAAAACTTTCTTTCTGTTGATGGAACAAACTATGCTGGGAAGCCGAGTTGCAGGTTTGTAACAATATGAATAATTTGGAATATGCGTGACAAACCAATTTTATGACATTGAATAATAAGCTCTTGAGTGTGGATTTTCAAATAAACAAGAATCATAAATTAATACTTGCTGATGTTCTAGTGATAATCAAATGTATAATCCTTATTAATAGTGTCGATGGTAACTTTCTGATACAATTGAAATTTATTTCTTTTGATTGCCATCTATATATACATAAAACACTTAAGTGGAATCAAAATCAGACCGAATTTATTAATCAGTTTATTAATCAGTTGCAGCTCACAAGTTCGGGCATTTACATCTTGGAAATCAATTCAAAATCTAAGACAAAAAAGTCTTTTTTTTTTTGTTAGACAGTTTAAGCAAAAGGAATTTATGCCGTGAAGTAAGAGTTATGAATCGAAATCGTAGAAAATTAGAAATGAAGGAAAATAAAAATGTTGCAGAATCAGTAATAATGAGAGAGAAAGGATTGAAATCTAGTTGTAAATACAGAACGAAATTTCAGAACTCCAAAAGTGTAGTTGTGCGACTGAGACAAGACTTTTTACCCAGCGCGCTTCTGGGAAAAAGAAGCATATTCAAAAGGAAAATACAATAAATTTTGCCATGATAAAAAAATATTCTTTTGAAAAAACTGTTGAAATATTTAAAAATGTATTGACCAGTGATTCATTCAAATAAAAATTATGTGGGAAGATAATTTTGCTTGCACAAACTAAGTCTCTTCATGGAACATGATATTACTATTATAGAATTCCTAGTTAGTTATACTATATAGTTCTCTTTATACAGCAATCATAGAGTAAGGTCAATAGTAGGAACCTGATGTCAGTAATGAGGAACGATTAATGACATGGAGAGTTGAGATCACGTAGTCATAAAAAGGAATCACAATGTGATTCTTGAGTCCTGGCGAGTGGAGTGAACAAGAAAGTGGGGTGGCTTATTAGAAAGAGCCTCCTAGTGCAATTCAATATTTTTTTACAGTATATTGAATATTTTCTTATTAATTTTTTTGATTATAATCACGAAATGTAGTATAAATACACAGTTGGGCTTAAAAATTACCAACATCGCAGGTTGGACTTTAAAAAAATCAAGGAAACGGGTATTAGTGCCTAAATTACAGTTGGTTAAATCAATATTTAGAAACAGATTTTTTTTTCAAAATTCAACTACATGATATATCAATATTCACCCTTAAAAGTAGGATCGGTCATTTAACTAACAGTAACTTCTTTAATGAATAATGAGGATTTCATCTAGAAATTGTGATCATTACGAAAAAAAGCAGGAATTCATGGAAAACCAATGAACTCACACAGTGTGCTATTTTAGAAGTATATGCAAATCTCTGATTTAAAGCTCGTGGTAGACTTTAGTATATTTCTTGAGCCTTTATTTCGAGCACATACTTAAGCTGCGAAACTGTAATTATGCAGGTCTTAGTTTTCATTAAAGCAGCTTATGAATGAATTATAACCAGCTTATTAATATTAATGAGATAGAAGTATTCAATCTTATTCGCGATCTTGGCTTATTTGTCAAACTCTCTTTTCACGAGAAACAAGTATTTGATTTATTTAGATGTTTCGTTTCATTTGGAATGAACAGCTATGCTACTGCTTAATTTTTAATCTGCAGCTTCTTCTTCGTGCATCATACGACTATTTTATGCATTTATTTTAAAGTACAATAATTTTTTAGTCACTTCTACTGTTATTAAGTGATAATAAAAATATTTAGATTGAAGCCTTTTTTGGCAAATATTAGATTAAAGGTAAAAAGTTTGGTTTTTTAAAGTCAATAACATTCAACATTCAAAATTTTGCAAGAGCTTAAATCATTTAGAAGTTAACAGAACTATAAATTCATACCTCTTTTTGTCTAATGGGATAGCATATAGGTACTTATTCAATAAAAATATATTCTTATCATGAAAAGATGAGATATTTACATTTTTAAAAGAAAATCACTTAGTTATTTTTCTTAAAGTAGAACAAACGGGAATGAATTCCTTAAAACTTCCTATCATACTCTCGAATAAAGGTGTTATACTCTCCACCCATATAACATTGTGGACCTTGGGTAAGGCAATCGATCTCTTGCATGGCACCGGCGCATAATAATTGCAAAATATAGATCTTTGAAACGAAACTAGCATGCAAATTTTGGAGTTTTTTGGAGCTTAATTGCTGGAATTCGATTAATGAAAAAGTATCCAAAATATTAGATATGTATTTTGGATGCATTGTTTAAGTCCAATTGAAACCAAAATTTGACATAGAACTAGAATTGTAGATTCAAGGTCACATACCAAATTTTATATTGAAGTCCCTGTGTTTTCGAGTTCGTGTGTTGACAAGCGTACGAAAGTATAAATCGATAGATAATCAGCTTCTTGTCGAATTTTGCCGAAAATTTGACCTGATTCTACAGTTTATGCAGTGTTTGTCAGGTGTAAAAAGTTTTATCAAGCTAATTCTTTATCTTTTGTAATTCTCGTGCTCGCTTATAATCGAACATCCGGAAAGGCCGATTTCTGTGTGTCAGTATCTTACTTTTCTTAAGGACTTACTTTTCTTAAAAATATTTCGCACTTAATTAACATCAGCACTGTGCAAAAAAAGTCAGATGAAAATATTTAAAAAAACTATTAGTGAAAGTAGGCTTCTAGTTACCAAATAGTCGAAAGAATACGCAAAATGTTTGTGTTTTCACTTTAAACCTTTCCCTACTGAATCGGTCTTGTTGGCTGTTCAAATTCTATCCAGATGGGGCAATGGATATCTATGGAGTGTATTATGTAAAGCGACGAGATTCTTGGTTCACACTGGCTTTGCACCCCTTGTTTGAAGCAGTAACCGACCAGCCAGGATAGAATTTACACTGCCACTCTGGCCGGGTCAGTAATGAAAGGGTTAAAATATAAAATCCAAATCTTACTCAAACCGAAAGCATAAGCGAAAAGATGAGCCGCTACGTAACAACCCGTTCGACAGGAAAGCATCAGAGATAAATGAAGGCCGCCGAAGTGCAAAATTGAGGAGGACTGTTGACACAATTATATTAAGGACAGTTGGAATACCAAACAATAAAATCTAGCAGATAATAAATATTAAAAAATGCATAATAGTATACTTAAAAAGTAAGCGTAACAATTAGAAAAAGAACTGTAAAGAACATAATCACGTTCATAGTTGTTCATGACTAAGTACATTCGCATTAATTAGTAAATTTTCAATCGTGAAAAATGAAAATTCCATATAAGTTGGAATTACATTGCAATTTTCTATCCCATTTCCACCAGCTATAAGATCATTTATCAGATTGATTATTCTAAAGCTCAAACTCTTCAATATATTACAGATGCGAAGAAAATATCAAATTAAATAAGCTAGACATAAAACGTGACCTTTGAACTATTCCAAGCATCTATTTTGCGTGAAATCAATATAACAATTCGAAAAATGATCAAATGTTATTGTATATGGGATTATTTTAGAAGATAACAAATACCATTTCAAAGTAACATCTTGTTGTTGCAAGATGATAAAAAAAATAATTTTAATTATATATATATAATATATCGAAAAAGTAATTTTTACTCATAAATATATTTAAATAATTATATGTTATCTACAATCTTTTTCTACATATTTTATGAAAATATAACTTAATTGAAATAAAGTGTTTTTCTTTTCACAAGTTATTTCAAAAACAATATTAAATTCTTTTAATATTACTTTGATAATATTAAAATTACTATATAATCAGGAGATAAAAATGAATAGAAATAAAATAAAAACATATAATATTATTTATATCAATAATTTTATTTCAAAATGAAAAACTATGTGTATATAGTTTTTCTATATATATATATATATATATAGGAAATAAAATGAATATATGTATATAATAATATTAATGAATGAATGATATGAATATGATTGAATATATAATAATATATATATGTATATAAAATAAATGTATATAAAAATAGAAATTTCTATGTGTATATAGTTATAAAAGTATATAATTTCATGATTTGTTGATTTTGAAATTGGTTAATTTTTTTCAAACAAAATGTATTTCGATTAAATGTATTCGAAATATACGTATCACTGTTTCAAATAAAAGACTTTTCTTGTCATATATTTTAAATTGATTTCTAGTATAAACATATTACAAAACGAAATAGAATGGAATATAGTAAGAGTCAGAAATCTAGTATACATCCTTTAAGAAATAAAAAGGGAAATCATTTTTGAAAAGAATACATTTCAAAGACCTTGTTAGAAGAAGCCGAATGAAATGTCTTCAGTGCATTGAAACATTACCCATTTCTTTCACAGAAAATGGATCCTCTTTTTAATCTATTTCAAAAAGTAGAAAATAAAGGAATTTGTCATTTCTTTGAAGAACACGGATCCGGTTCAAAGCATTGTGTCTTTTCATCCAAATTTTTTGTGTAGTTCACACTTGGAGGAACGTTTTATTCTGCCTTTTTTACGCTCCTTGGTAACGGATGTCATACTATTCACATGTTTAAAAGGGGTAAGAGAAATTAACTTATTACGAAGTTTGAATGACCAACAATTCTGTACAGCAGTGCAAAGCGAATGTATCATTCTTTTGTGTTCAGATTGAAAGAATGTTAAAAAGGTATATTATTGCACCAGATGTAATGATGGCATTTTTAATGAAATTAATCATGGTTTTGCTAAAGTAATTAAACGTGACAAAATTGTATAAAGCTAAGATTTGCGGAACTGTTTTTAGTAATAAACTAGAAATTTTACGTGTGACCTTGGCAACTTGTGATTGTGTGTTAAATGTACTGTAGGCTAATTGAAAAATCTGACGTATTGCAAAGAATATTAACATCTTACGAAAATAAATTTTTTTTAAATACCCTAAATTAAAACATCTTGCATTTTCCAACAAATCTGATATTTTAAAAATTTATTGTAATGAATTTGTGGGTCTTTAAGTTAATTATAACATTGTGCAATTCTTTCACCAAACAGTATGATTCTATTCCAAGTAGTACATCTTGCTGCACAATAATATGCAATATTGTATGATATTATATCATTTAATATTCGAGAAGATTGTAAAATATTACAAATAGTGTTTGATATCATACAAAATTATACAATATATGTATGCCACTAGGAATCGAAGCTCCTTTCAGTAAGCCTCATATTAAATTATGTTATAACCAATTAAAAAAGAAACGTTTGAAAAGAAATTATTCTTTGAACTATTGGTTTAAATGTGCAAGTAGTCAATTGCTTACATATCGATTTTTGGTTCACTTTTTAAAATTTTCTTGTAAATGATATTGTACCATGTTTTAATATTAACGATTTGTTTGTGTGAACAATAATATAAATATTGTTAAAAATCTTTTACTATTAACTCTCGCATTCATTCTGGTTCTTTAGAATACGGAATCGTCCAAGTTCTCTTTTAAAATAAGAAAAACTCCATACCTCCCTCTAAACTCGCAATGGCATCTCGCCTTCTTAAAGGATTGATGCACTAAAGTGGGTCCAGCTCATTTTATGACTATTAAGCCAATGTAACCTCGGACTACTTATGAGAGCTTTCAGGAAACCTGCCTGTCCTTCAAATCCATTTGAGTGAGAGTATCTCTTGAGCGAAGCACACGTCTCAGTATTCTCAGCGTCTTGGACGCCAGACATAGCTCCGTTCAACGGACAATGAGGATCTTTTAATTTTCAAGGAGTAAATGAATGAGTCTATTCGTTCTCTACAAATGAAACCTTTGGCTTACAGTTGCAAAGTTTGGCAGATACACTAGTAGCTTGGAAGATAGAAGTATACAACACGACTAACATTTTTTTTTAGTAATTTTATACTAAAATATATTTTTGAGGTATTTTTCTTTGACAAACTCGGTATATGCTTGATGTTTATGACATAAAAGTGATTTTTATACCATTTATAAATTTGTTTTTTTAAAATATATCAATTTAATATCTCTGCAGTTTTTTCCCTAAATTTTGCAAATGTTTGAATTTTTTTTAAATGTGTAATTTTAACTATACCTATCATTGTTTCAATGAGATTAAAAGAATTTTAGGAGCTTCATTAGATATTAATTCGTTTAATTTTCTTCCATTACTGAAAGGTAAAGTGAGAAAGATACTGGATAGGGCGTTGGATTCGCATCCCTTGGGTTGTGAGTTCGAACCCACCAGCCGAAGACTCTCGGTATGTGGTGGTGGCTGGTGCACGTATAAATCTGTCATGGTCACAAAGTCCTCCATGTCGAGAGTAATACCACTAGGGGTATACTGGATCATAGGTGATCGTTCTCTAGTTCAGGTCTAAATTACGATCTGTGGTTGAATGTATGAATTGCATGAATGAAGTCCGTCCCGTGAAAAGGTTTGTGATGCGTGAGTAGTTAAATCGTACTCTTGGGCCTAGATGGTGCTACTGAAAAAAAAAGAGACGTAAAAATTTCGGCTTAATTCGCTAATTTAGTAATAGTGGGCTTGTACATAACAAGGTGCCATCAGAAACAACAACAATAACATGAAGAATCAGAAAGTGAAATTACACAAACTAAAATGCAGTGTGAGATTAGAAGTTTGATTATCTAAACAAGTATTCCCTACAGAACTTCATGATCGCATAAGACTAGATCCAATAGGAAGGGTTAAATGCGAATTTCACGTCATTTATGTATGCTATAATTTGATGCTTAAAAAGACATTATTTAGGGAACTATAAAGCATGCATAAACGCTCTAATTGAAACTAAACACAGTATTCCTAGAGAATCATCTGGTGGCCCGAAATAGCTGGTAATAAGTATTTTTTTGGTTTCAATAACTATTGAGCAGTTTCTATCTTTTTCTAATCCAAGGATCTGATATATAATTCAGAAGGTTGATAGGAAAAGATATTAATTATGCTTCTAATATATATACTAGTTAAAAAGTTTCAGAACTTGTTCAGTTTCTAACTAAATTAAAGGTGAGTTCTTATCAAAATTTTTAAAAAGGCAGCTCGTTATAGAATGATAGATTATTATCTAATTAGTTATTAAATCTTATCTATGTAGATTCAGATTTTAAAGGAACTAAAATTTTAAGGAATGGTTAAGTATATTTATTGAAAGTAGGTTTTGGAGTACACGATTTTAAATTCTTTAATATATATTAATTGCTTCTTGAAATATCAATTTTGGTAATAAAAGCCAGCATTTTGAGGATATAAACATTTAAAGTACAAAATCAGGAGTCTGACCTCAGGTTAATTTCATTTAAATAATAATATAACTGTATATAAATACAATCCAGATTATCCGGCTTCCCTGCTATCCGGCCTAATTTTCATTTACCTTAATTAAATGAGAAAGGCAAGACGTCTATTAAAGACTTTCTCAATACCTAAGAACTGTAAATTTTGACTCTTATTTTAGGGTTTCCTTTTCATATCGGTATAATCATTTATCAGTGAAAAATAAAATCAGTTTGAGCCAGTTTTCTTAAGAATTAGGCCTATGATTTACATTAATGTTCTGTTTACGTTTCATGCATTTAAGTTGGGCATTACAGAATTTATGTTAAAATGTGAACAGTTTGTATCCTTTAATTTATTTTTCTGTAATAAATTCTTGAAGCGTGCAGTGCAGTATATGTAAACAACCAGTACAGAGCCTTCTATTTTAACTCAACACATTACCGTTAACTGCTTCTATGATTCACCGGTTGCATTCACATTGAGATAAATGGAGGGTTTAATACTCAGTAAGAAGTGGGTAAAAAGTGAATTATAACAGTGAGTTTTGGATAAAACAGTGAGTATTATAACAGTGAGTTTTGGATAAAAATTTTGTCTTCTGATACTGGTAGGAAAAGAAATGAATTCATAGAACTCTGGTCTGTCCGGCCACATTGTTATCCGGCCTGTCCTTCTGCCATATTATCCCGGATAATCGTTAGTAGTGTGCTGTATATATATATATATATATATATATATATATAATATATAAAATTCTTTAGAAGTAATTCTGAATGGAAAATAAAAACATCTAAAAATGGTAATATTCATCGTTTATTGAGTGTAGATAGTTTATCCCTTATGCAAAAATATTATTACTAAATAAAATATTAAAAATCTTTGATCAGAAAATATCTGCAAATATTTGATGAATTATATGTTATTCTTCCATAAATTATGAATAATTAATTTATGAACTAAACAAAAGCATCTTTTTCAAGGTTGTAGCATCATTTCACTTTGCTATTCATCCTAATTCACTATTCTATTAAACCATTGTTTATTTTTTATGCCAAATTCACAATTTTGGTTCATTGAATTTTTATACTTTTTACAACTTTTTTGTCCAGGTTTTATTCTGATACTATCCAAACTTAAGCATGAATAAAGAACAATTGTAAGTATTTGAAAAATGTAGCATGTTTCCTTGTCTTTTATAGATAAGAATAAAAAAAGGCGAAATAAAAAGACAAGAATTTATACGCCCTAATTCTTGACTCTTGAACAAAACCCAGGAGGAAAATATTAACATTAGAGTTGCAACAATAAAGTTGTCACAGAACTATATGTCAGATCGTTTAAATATTTTATTTCGACAGGACACACCCATTAGCCAGTAATGTTACGCGTTCTTTCACATTTCACAGAACGCCTTCTTTTGTGTTAAGATCCGTGTATAAAAAACCCTTTCTTTACTCCGAGAAGAATGTCTAGGCCAAAGAATAGAACGTGTTTTGCACGCGAAATCGTATTCCGCACGTAAGGGTTCTTTTCGATCCTGATGGAATTCTCTTTGTTATCGAATTTTCAGTTTCACTTTTATGATAAAGAGTTTTTTTCCCTTAGAAGTTTTTATATGTTTTGCTTTAGTGAATTTAGGTCACGATCAAGTATAAAGGCAGCTATACTTGATGGCAGAAAAATAAACTTGCCTAGAACAAGATCTAGCAACAACTTAAGTCTTATTTTTCTGCCATCAAGTATAGCTGCCTTTATACAAGTTTATATGCCTTCATGCAAGTATAAGTCTTATTGTTGCTAGATCTTGTTCTAGGCCAGAATAGTCTGGTTGGTAGTGCGTTGGATTCGTATCCCTTGGGTTGTGAATTCGAGCCCCATTGATAGAAGACTCTTCATGTATATGGTAGCTGGTGCACGTATAAATCTGTCTTAGCCACAAAGTCTTCCAGCTCCATAGATGATCGTTCCTTGATTCAGGTCAAGACTACAATCTGTGAATGAAATGTATGAATGAATGAAGTTCGCCCCGTAAAAAAGGCTGTGAATGCATGAGTAGCTAAGACGTACTCTTGGCCCTAAATGGCTCTACTGAAATAAGCGACTCTAAAAGTAGGCTTAAAATTGTTGACTTCATCAGAGGGCGTGCCTATGACAAGTGTCATAAGCAATTACAACATCTTTTTCTCGACTGAGCGACATATGATCATCCGCACATATGACAACAGAAATTAAACCTGAAAGGGACTTTGAACCTCGGAATTAAAAATATGGCCAAAATACCAAATATCCTTTTAATGCTTCATCTCCAAAATAAATGCTTATATAAACCTAAAATTGCTTAAAAAATATATATTTTAATAAAATGAATAAGTTTAGAGGAGTAAATTTATTTTCAATAACATTCTAAAAACAATGCTCGTTTTTAAGATTTTTTTGTCTTTAAAATGTTCCATGACCCTTAGAATTAAAAAGAAAATGTATGAAATTTATAGCAAAAAATACCTTTAGAAATTATAAATAAAATTAGGTACGTGTTTTGTATTTCGAGTTCATTTAAATAGTTAAAAATCAATTTTAGTTCAAAACCACGAATTTGTTATGCAATTCAGAATGAGCGCAAAATTCTTTCTAAGAAATTAACTTCTAAAAGGAATTGCAAAATAATACCCAATAGGTTTGTTTCAGTGAAATTTTTATAAGATAGTGAGAAAAAAGAGAAAAATATAAATTATTCCATTTGCTATATTTAAAAAAAAAATTTAAAAAATGTATTGAAAAATCTTTTTAGAGAGTATTTAGAAAATGATACTAGATGCATTTATATTCAAATATGCGTGCATAAAAATTTATATTCTTATATGAATGCATAAAAAATTTAAATTCTAATTCATATACAAAATTAAAAATTTTTAAACATTCAATTGATTCCACTCACCATAATTTGAAAATAAAGACTCATTTCAGATTGTATTTTTATTTACAATATGCTTCATATTGTTAAAACTATATATTTCGCTCATTATATACAATAATTATATGTACATATCGAGAAATTGTGTACTTTATGTGCAAATTTAAACTTATTTAAAATAAAATATTGAAAATGTAAATCCGATTTACGACCTATTGGTTGGAACGGAATGCGATTGTAAATCAAGGGGGAAATTATTACATAATTAAGTTTTACTGCTTTTAGTAGTATAAAAGATTAAGCTGTAAATGATGTGATATTTTCCTTTGATCTTTCTCTTTTCTATCCGAAGAGAATGTCATATATAAGCTATGGTTATGATTATTGAGATTAAGTGTTCAGAAATAAAATAATTTTCATTTAAATCTAACTTGCACATTGAATATTTAACTCGTACACTTACTATCTATCGTGAATATTTATCTATATTTATTTTGGCCGTGTAATTGTGTAGGTTTTCTGGCGGTGAGTTTCGAAGTAATTATTTTGTCTTCTTAGAGTTCAAAAACCTTTCGTGATTAAGTGTACTGAAACAAACAAAATGGCATTCCACATAAACCAAATAATTATCTTGTTTTGAGCTATTATTCAGTCAGTTAGAGATTTGGTGCCATGACACAAAACACAACAATGCAAACAAAAAATTTTAGTTATTCGCTGTGACAAAAAATTTCTATCCGTAAAGGAATAGATAATAAAATTTCGTAACTATT
>JAPMOR010004942.1:0-26220 GCA_026543865.1 Argiope aurantia
ATATATATATATATATATATATGTATGTAATGATATTTTAACTCTAATTTCAATTTAATTAATTTTCAAGATTTTATCTTAATTTAGCCCATAGTAACTTTATTCTAAAATATTCTCTTATTTCGTTATCCAATTCCACTGTCTCTACTTAATTAATTCAAGAGAAGCTTTATAAAATTACTGAATCGACTAAACGCCGATACTTTCACACGCTCAGCGTGAAGGGGTAAAAAAACTGTCCAGTAAGCACATTCTTTTTGAAAAGATCCCTGTGTTTCCTTTACATGTGATTGGCATGCGTCAGAAATCCCTATCAGAATCTTAATAATGTATTAGCACTATAAAATAATATTTTTCCTATCCATATCTCATGTTATATAAGACGAGGGATAATTTATTTCTCGCTTCTTCCCCACTTCTGTTTTTGCAGCGCGCTGTGGCGGACGCACAATGTCCGCGTCTTTGCTTATAAATAATAATGCTTTCCCGATGGATTAAAAAGAACTTAAAAATGTAAAAAGTCTCTTGACTGTCTTCAAACTGCATTTCTGCTTCACAACAAATAATGTTACATATATATATATATTTGTAGGACTCAGGAATCACTACTATTTAGAATCACGCACATTTAATTACATTTAGGACGAACAATTACATTAACAAAAGAAATGAACATTAAATAGATTTTGTCGAATACGTCGCAGGATTAATTGACATGTTACGTGGCGTCTTTCGTTCAGAGACCCGTCTCGTCTCAAACGTCCTGACTTTCGTTCAGCTGCATCTCGTCTGCACTCCGTCTAACAAGTATCAACACCTGTTGGCCAGCAGATGGCGCTCGTCATCAGGCGTTCGTCACTACATTCGGCGATCCTGACATCTCTTTCGTCCTCGAAAGTTAAATCAAAGTAGAAAAATCTGAAAGAATAAAAAAAAGAAAACAGTATCTGGATAAACCAATAAACATTTTTTTTCTTTTAGTCTGAAGAACATGCTTTCATGTAATCAGCTGCTGTGGAAGTTGTATTTGGTCCGTCATGACATCCAACTTTTTCCACGTCATAGCGATCCTTAGGTTTAACCTTAACAATCCGATACGGTCCATGAAACTTTGGTCTTAGTTTGAGTCCAGTTCCGAACTGCGTCCGTTGTATGGCCACTAATTCACCAAGTTTGTAGATGCGCGCCACTTTTCTTCGTTTGTTGAAACTTTTGCGATTCTCTTCTTGCATCTTCAAAATGTTTTCCCTTGCTTCTTCTCTCATATTATTTCGATCTTCCACCATTGCTTTTGTGTATTCTTCTTCCAATATTTCCTTTAAACGTAAATCAGTTGTATCTTTTAATTTTACTCCAGTTAAAAGCTCAAACGGGGTAAACCTTTTACTTCTCGAAACGGTACTATTGATTATTTTCTGCACTGATGCAACATGTTTATACCATTTGGTAGGGTCTGTTATCGAGAGTTTTGATAGAATGGGTATTAAAATTTTATGCATTATTTCAATTTGCCCATTTCCGCGAGGAATTCCAGTGCTAATTTTGAAATGTTCAATATTTTCATCCTGACAGTATGTTTCAAATTCTTTTGAGGTAAAAGCTGAACCTCTGTCTGTTATTATTCTCGTCGGAATTCCAAAAGTAGATTGTTGAAGCTTAAGTTTAGTTATTGCATCCTGAGTAGATGTTGATTTCACCGGATACAACCAGACAAATTTTGTAAAAATTTTGTCGAATATTGAAAAAATATGCTGGTAGTTCTTATTTGTAGAAGGCATAGGGCCAATGAAATCGATGTGATATGTACTTAAAGGCAAATTTTCTTTTGGGATGGGGTTAAGGAAACCTTCACCTTTCCCACGTTTCTTATTACACAGAATACACTCCACGCAATTGGCAACCACACTTTCTATTTTTGACCTCAACTTTGGTATGTAAAATTCTTGCTTTAAAATTTCTTCCGTCTTAGCCACAGCGTAATGTCCTTTATTGTGAATTTCTCGAATAATTTCTCTTTATAATGCTTCTGGGACTATGAGCAATTCTCTACCATTATCGTATTTGTATAAAACTCCATTTCTCACAATGTGTTCACCGTCTTCTTGCTTATCTATCAAAGCTTTTTATTTCTTAAGGAATTCGTCCTGATTTTGAGCATTGGCTATTTTAGTGGTCACTTCACTGTATGAATGAGTAACAACAAGTACTGCGTTTCGACTAAGAGAATCTACGTGTGCCATTTGTTTTCCCGATCTGTGAACAATTTGGTAATCAAATTCCTCTAACTGTAAAGCCCATCTTGCAACTTTTGGTGTAAGATCTCTTTTACACATAGTTTGTTGAAAAGCGGAACAATCAGTCACAATTTTAAACTTAGAACCCAGTAAGTAATGTCTAAATTTTTTCAACGCTTCGATTACAGCCAAAACTTCTAATTCATAGCTGCTATATTTTTCTTGTTGTGGAGATGTTTTTCGACTAAAATAATGAATAGGATAAAACTTATTGTCGGTTCCCTGTTGCAGCAGCACTGCTCCGAATCCCTGACTGCTAGCATCTGTATGGAGTTCTAAAACTGATCCCTGTTGATAGAGATGCAAAATTGGCTCCTGAGTTAAAATATCTTTAAGTTTTTGAAAAGCTTCCTTTTGTTCAGATTCAAACTTAAATGCAATGTCTTTTCTTAGTAGATCACTAAGCGGTTTTGCGATTTTTGAATAGTGGGGTATAAATTTCCGGAAATAGCTAGTAAGGCCTAAAAAGCTTTGTACTTGTTTAACAGTTTGTGGTTGTGGAAATTTTTGTACAGCTACCGTTTTAGATACAGAGGGCTGTATAGTTCCGCTTTGGATTCTATAGCCTAAAAATTCTATTTGTAGTTTTAAAAACTTAAAATTAAACTCCAAACCGTACTCTGATGCAACCTATAGAACACGTTGTAATTTTTCTAGCCCTTCTTCCTCGGTTTTGGATGGTATAATAATGTCGTCCATATAAATCAGTACAGTTCCGTCTAACATCAAATTCCTGAATATCACATTAATGTAACGCTGAAATACACTCGAACTATTGGAAAGTCCAAATGGTACTTTAAGAAATTCCCACTGGCCATGATGTGTTACAAAAGACGTAAATTTTGTGCTATCTTTCTCTACGTCTACATGAAAAAATCCGTTTTTCAAGTCCAAAGTAGTAAATATTTTTGATTGCTCAAGTTTGTCAAGCAAATCTTCTATGAGGGGTAAAGGGTACCGATCTTTAATCATATTTTTATTTAGCTTAAGAAAATCAATGCATAACCTATAACTGTCATCCTTCTTCTTGCATAAAGCCACAGGTGAAGAGAAATTTGAGTAGCTGGGTTTTATTATCCCTTCCTGTATCCATTTATCAATCTGAGTTTCAACGAATTTTTGTTCTTTTAAAGGCAGCCTTCGAGGGTTGTGAGTAATCGGAATATCATCGCTCAGTATTATTTTCATTTGTAACTCCGTACTTTTTGTTTTGTTTGGCGAATACTTAGTTAAAAGACGATTTATTTCCTGTCTCAAGGTTTTTTTTACATGACTCATGTCGATTTCCTAATAGTTTATCGAATCCGCTAAATGAATGACGTATGGGAGAGGATGTGTATTTATTTTATTGCAAGTCTCAGCAAAAATAGGTGCCTGTCTGTCTCTTTTCAGCTCCGAGGAACGTAGTGATACGACCGTGACCTCGTTTCTCACCAGCCAGGTGTAATTTATTTGAGCTTTTTTCCCATGAATGGTAATTTGTTTTTCTTGGAATGAAAAGCTTAGATTATCTAATACGTCCATGCCGATGATTATTTCGTTCGGCATTATTTCTAACACATACACATTAGTTGATATTACATATTCATCAATTAATATATCACAATAAAAAAGCCTAGAGGAATAATGCTATCTCCACTTATACCAGCTAATTTCACATTATCAGTCTTTAAATTAGGTTTACCAATTTTCAAATAAAAATCATAATTAATCATAGTAATATCACTTCCAG
Organism: Argiope aurantia; assembly: GCA_026543865.1. NCBI lineage: Eukaryota > Metazoa > Arthropoda > Arachnida > Araneae > Araneidae > Argiope > Argiope aurantia. The sequence goes on from JAPMOR010004942.1 coordinate 4,027, forward strand.
TATCAATTAATGCATCACAATTTACACCATTTATTTCAACATTTTTACTAAGCTTATTTACAGTTTTTGGAGAATTACGAATATACACTTTATTAGAGAGAGACACTTTTAAAATCTCTTTGCGGGCAGATACTGGCTTTGTGGCCAAAGCTACCACATTGGAAACATTTCAATCCTTTGTTTTTAAACTTGCAATTAATTGATTTATGGCCAGCCTCATTGCAATTAAAACATTTATTATTACTCTTGCTATAGTAATTATCATCAGCATAATTCTTTTGAGCACGAACGAACGGCAATGGTGAATTTTTAGCTTCTTTCGCGATATCAAATTTACTTCTGTTTTCGGAAATACGCCAATTTCTGTTTGTTTCCTTTTTAAGGTGACTTCGTGCAGCTTCATATTTGTCCAGTTTATTAACCAAATCTTCTACTTTCTTTATTTTGGGCAAATCGTCGAGAAAATGATCGCGTACGTCATTTGGTATTTTACTCTCTAACTGGTCAACGACCATTAGCTGCTTTAAATCTTCAAAATCGGTTATTTCTAAACAATTTATCCATTCCTCAAAAAAGTTATTCAGTTCAAAACTGAAATCCCGCCATGAAGAAGAAGAATCTCGTTTGTGAGTAAAGAACTTCTGCCTGAGTTGTTCGGAAGTTAATTTAAATCTTTTAAGCAACAGTTTTTTTATGTAATCATAGTCATTAGCTGATGGATCAGGTTCACGAGCAATTAAATTGACTATATCTAATGGTAATAACCCGAGGAAATAAGAAATCCAGTTTTCTTTTTCAATGTTATCCCTACTTATTTGTTTCTCAAATAACGAAAGGTAAACACTTATGTCTCCGCTATTATCATAATTCCTCAGCAATTTTAATATATCAGTCTTAGGCATATCTGATACAGTTAAAGTATTTTCTCTACTTTTTAACTCAAGTTCTAACTTTTTCAAAGTATATTCACGCTCATTTTTTTCAGCTTCGGCTTTGGCTTTTTCGGCTTCGGCTTTGGTCTTTTTGGCTTTTTCAGCATCTAACCTTTCGCGCTCCTGAGTGATAGTTAAAAGTAAGTTTTTTACGAACTCTTCGTCATAGTCTTTCGACTCTGTTATCATTGTAACTAACTGTCGCACTTTGGCATCCTGTGGTGCCGTTAGTTCTAATTCGTCTACTAAAGTTAGTAAGTCGCTCTTTCGTGCTCGTGCAAGAAATGCCATACTTGGGAATAAATCAAAATTGTACTCACAATTTCTTCAACGTCGATTCACACTACGTCAGTCCACAAGGAGTTGGTATCCAAGAGGTTTATTGTAGAACGTCAAATTTCACTCCTTTTTGGCTCTTCTTTCGTCTATGTACCGGTCTTCATTAAAATCCCGGTCGAGCCCCCATATTTGTAGGACTCAGGAATCACTACTATTTAGAATCACGCACATTTAATTACATTTAGGACGAACAATTACATTAACAAAAGAAATGAACATTAAATAGATTTCGTCGAATACGTCGCAGGATTAATTCACATGTTACGTCTCGTCTATCGTTCAGAGACCCGTCTCGTCTCACACGTCCTGACTTTCGTTCAGCCCTATTTCGTCTGCACTCCGTCTAACAAGTATCAATACCTGTTGGCCAGCAGATGGCGCTCGTCATCAGGCGTTCGTCACTATATATATATATATATATATATATATATATATATATATATATATATATATATATATATATATAATATTATATTTAAGTTTTGAAAAAACATGCCATTTAATTAAGTATGTAAATGCAAGAGAATTGATTACTAAGCAAAATTATATGAATTCTGATTTCAGTGGAGTGTACTCTGCTTCTTCCCAGACTATTACTTTTTCTGAAATAATCGACAAGATCAGCAATTTGCAAAATGAGCTGTAGGAACTTCAGGATTCTGTGAGAATGAAAGAGATCCATTCCAGAGAATATTGTTAATGATATGAAAATGGGGCATTGACAGATTTCACTAAAGAATGGTTTTTCTCTATATATGTTCTTTTTTTGAATTCTGAAGCAGATCTTCAAAAATTAAATTTGTTGGAGTATCCAATTGATTTATATGTTGTGTTCTTTGTAAAATTAAGGACTGAAATTTTAAATGAAATTTTATCTGTATTGTTTGATATCTCAGATTCTACTGTTTCAAGGTATTTTAATTTTGTAACAACAGTTTTTTTTAATGAAAAGTTGAAATTGTTGCCTCTATTTCCTCCAAAGTCATTAGTTATTTAAACCATGACAAAACAGTTTAGTTCTGAAAATAAAGATTCGTGAGTCATTATTGAATGCACTGAATTTCCTATATAGAAACCTAGTAATCCAGTAGAACAGCAAATGATTAAATTTTTATAAGAAAACAAATACTTTAAAAGATATGATAGTTGTAATGCCTTCAGGAGCCATCAGCTTTATTTCACCATTATACTGTGGTAGCATATCTGACAAGGAACTTTTTGTTAAAAGCAATCTGATGGATGTATTAGAATCGAGTGATGTTGTAATGACAGATAAAGGCTTCCAACTTGAACAAGAACTACAAAAAATAGGATATAAATTGAAATGTCCTAAATTTTTAAAAGACTGCATTCAGTTTAATATTACTGAAAGGATCGATAACTGCAAGATATCTAATGTAAGGGTTACAGTAGAAAGAGCTACTTCAAGAATTAAAATGTACAAATATTTTGCAGGGGCTCTCCCATCATACATGTTTATACAATGTCCCTTTTGAATGTTTTATTACTTACATGTTGTGTAACTTTCAAAAACAATTAATTAACGTCAAATAATTTTTGCATTTGATTTTTAGTTTTTGGCATTATAATAAAATGCATTATGAGGTTTTATTTTTTTATTATGAATCTTAAAATTTCCTTTATCCTTTAGTAATTCATATTATTCAGTTATTGCTAGGTAATCATGTTTAATAACAAAAGAGCAAAATGGATGGCTTTTCTGGCTTTCTGGATGGCTCCAGAAAGCATTATTACTAGTTTTCTAACTACATTTGCAGATTTGTGATGGATTCAAAGTGAATTTATATCAAACAACTTTTCTATTGTTAAAATGAAATGTCATTAGTTTATTGTATTTAATATGAAATTGACTGTTATCATAATATCATGTTATACCATTGTGCACCTCTGTGATTTCTGTTTTAATAAATACAGGTCTTTTTATTGAAGATCAATTTCCATATCAGCATTTATTATATAATTTTTATTCCCAACTTCATTGCTATATGCATGTTTCACTCTTCTTCTTCTTCTTTTTTTTTCCTAATTCTTTAACATATCAATTTTAAATTATAAAATTCTGTAAAAGCATAAAAGTGTTTCTTCCAACTCCTCTTTATATCCTATATAACTTCTCTCTCTCACTCTATATATATATATATATATATATATATGTGTGTGTGTGTGTGTGTGTGTGTGGTGTACGGAGCTTCATCCTGGCGGCGCTTGCGTCATAACCGCCATTAAAACTGTATTCAGTACTGTAATAGCGTTCATCGATGTAAAGCGGCCCAGCCGTTCCTCCAATTCATTAAATTCGTTTATGTTAAATTAGTGTATGATTCTTGTAATATGAGCCATCTCTAAGCATTAATATCAACTGGGCTTTCCCCTAGGGCCCGTGAGAGATATTTGATTTGATATATAATCCGATTAGTAGAAGCCTGTTTTTCGAGCCTCCAGAGTTAACATGTCTCTACATATATACTAATATACTAATATATACTAATTTGAGTTTTATATTCTTTCCTCTGGGCAAACTGAAAACATCAAAGTCTCAATATTAATAAAAATCATTACATAAGAAAAAAATGTAATAATTTTATTAGTAAGCTTTAAAATATTAACTTATCTAAGAGTAATAATTATTTTTAAAAAGAACTATATTCATAAGATTCAACATTCAATAATATATAAATAACATGTGAAAAAGAGCATATGTAATTTTTCAAAAACACTGCCATAGTCATTTGTCAGAATGTTTCCTTTGGATAAAAAAGGGGAGAAAACGGCACCAGACGAATTAAAAAGTGATGTTAATTAATTATGCAAAAACAATAATTCCATTGAAAATACTTATTAAAATTTTAATATAAGAAATAAAATTACATTACTACGAAAATCGAGAAAATAATTTAAAATATTAATTTTTTTAAATAATTACTCGGCTAGAGTAACGTTTAACTTCAAAGTTTTCATCAACGTTATTGGCAGACATCCCGACATGCGCAGAACGGTTGAAAATTGAACAGAAGAGGTTTGTTTGGTACCTGATACGTGACCGTGAATTGACCCCGTTGCCCGATCGGTGGCCGCTTGCCTCCCCGTGTCGGCAAGAAGTTGAGAATTTCTTCGTTAAAAGTCTTTTTTTTTTTTTTTTTCGCATCGGAACAATGGTGTGGTGAGTTGGGTATTGACGAATACAATAATTTAAAATGCCTCTTGAAGGCAATGTATTATAAGCAATCGAAATATTTAAGTTGGCAGAATGACAAGTTCGGCAAGGTAACAAGTGAATAAAGTGTCGCATTTTTCGACTATTCTCCGTGGATCTATTAAGAAATCATTGGAACGTTAAGTTGACATATTGTCAGAAATGATTCAATTGATGACCATTCAACCAATAATTTGTTCTACATTTGTAGCACAAGATGCTTTTCAATATAATTATAGTTTCTTCATGATTACGCTCAGCATTTAGGAAAATGAACAATATCGTAAAATATCTTTGTACAAACAGGGATTTTCGCTAATTACAGTCCAGTAGAAGTTAGTGGTCCAATTTGACTTTCAACCCTTTGATTGTTTTTTAGCCATAGCATACGACACAACGTTGGGAACTTGTCATCTATTAAATTCTTTTTTACCTGCTTTCATATGGTTCAAATCTTCATCCATGAAGTTGTCTTTGTATCAAGCAAACACACCAAACTTGAGAAAGAAGTTGAAGGATAACAGGACTATGTTCAACGCAACTAACACTGTTCTGAATTCAACAGTTTTCAACTTATCGTCTAAAACTAATCTAAAAATAAAGAAATTCAGAAGAAAAAGTAACAAACTTTACCCAATTTAAAAAGTTCGTAATTCATGCGAAATTTCATTCTTGAAAAGTGAATTACCGGGAAAATGTCATTTCTTCACAAAACACAGAGTTTCATCATCAGCTGGGTCCCGTATTCATCGAACTATGAAAATATTGTATCGCGTTCGTAGATATGATTTATAACTAAAGAGACAAAAAGCATGATTTATGCTGATGCAAAAATAATTTTACATTTATTAGGAAAAGAAATTTGAATGTCTTTATGAGAACATTTTATTTTGTTTTGGAAAATTGTATAATTTGCCTATGTAATTTAAAAATATTAATTATTTTATTCCTTTTTCAGTGCATTACAAGATGCCTTTAACATTAAAAATATATTAGTAGTCTTAGACTCTCGGAAATATATTTGTGCAGCATCCGATACTCGTTGCATTATATCTGCAGAATATTATAAGATATTTGTACAACTTTATAAAGTATTGTGAATAACAAATACTGTACAAAAATACCGATTAATATATAACAACATTTTTAGAAGATTCTTAGATTTGGATTAGAAAGTAGAATAAATGCAAACAGAAGCAAAGAGTGGAAAATCAGAACTGTACTTGGAAAATTCGGCATTTTTTGTAACTTGAAACAATTTTTGTAAAACAAATTAATTTATAAATATTGCATAGTATTATCAAATGAAACATTGTTAATTTCAAAATTTACTAAACTGTTTTCGTTGCATCATATAATATTCGGCATCTTAAAAAAAATTTATTTTCATAGTTTTTTTTTAATATTATATTTTTCAAGTGAATTCCTGTCGGCGTCCTGATCTAGGGGTAGCTCATCTTCCCCATGATCGGGGTGTCCTGGGTTCGACTGCTATTTCGGGCATCTTTATTCTTTATCCTGTTGTTCTATCTATGAGGAGTGTGAGATAGCCCCTTTGTAAAAAGGGTCTGTGCACGCGAATGTATGAGTGTCATCTTCATATGAGCAATGTTTGTCAACGAAGACCTTTTCAATAAACTTTGAAAATGTTAAGGATGTTTGAACGCCTTTTGTTCTACCGATGTAGTTTTTGGGTCTTTGAAAATGCCAAAATGATGCTTAAATATTAGTAGCTTTAAATCTATATCCAAAATAAAGCGGTTTTTTTTTTTTTTTTTTTTTGCATGGCTGTGATAGCTCCTTTGTGATTGCTCCTTCTAAACATTTATATACGAAGACAAAGAATTACTAATTTCATTCCCCCGATTTGTACCATTGTTAATTAAATTTTTCTTGAAAAAATTTTTTATCAATGAAAGGAATTTGACAGAAAATTTAATGTTTTGAACAGAATAGATAAGAGCAAATCTGAAAAGTTCATAGTAACAAATTAGAAGGATACTTAATCAAAAGTGACGATGCCAATTGGAAATCGTTAATCAGAAATAAGTCATTATTTTATAATTTTTAACTGTTTTTTTAAATTCTGAATACGATTTTAAGCCCCTAAATTATTAAAATTATTAGATTGGTAATCGAAACCGTCCTTAGAATTTCTTATTCACGTGATTGAGTGTGTGCTCCATCAACAAAGACTTGCCATAACGACTTCGGAATGTGATATCCGGTTTTCTAAAATTCACCTATCATGTTGTGATAAATGAATCGGAAATTAAGAAAAATAACGATAATCATCCTCTCTCCAAAGGAAGATCTGACAGTTTGTTTATTGATTTTTCTCGTTGCCGGCTTCTAGATCTCCGTCATCTATCACAACGTTCAGATCTGCTATCTCTTTTGAGCGCCAATCTTTAAGGATTTGCTTTGGAAATATAAAATAATATAATGCAAGATATTTTAATAAGGGTAGTAAAATATGGGGAATGCATGATTTGTTATTAATTCATGTACTTATTTGGCGAATGAATTTACCCTCTCCAAATAAGTTGATCTATTACTTTCATAATCAATATCGAATCTAAGCTAAAATCAAGTAAGAAAAGTTGAAAGGTTCTTCTGTACTGTATGATCGTTCCCTTTTTTTGAAACAGTACGCTTAAGAAAAGTGATAAACACCGTATATGTAATTTAGGCTACCGTATTTTCAAATTATATCTTAGTCTAGTCCCGGTCTAATTTCAGTCTTGAAAAGGCGATGAGCTGATATTTTAGCAGTGAATAGATCAGAACTTATTTTAATATTGGTAAGATTATTTTATTATTAATTTGTATCTAACATATCGGTAAAATTATATGTTTAAAAGTATATATGAGGCATGTGAATAATTTCGTATTTGTTTGTTGACTCTATTCCACACTTTACTCTTTTTTAATTGATATTGTAAAACTATTTTTATGCAGTTCTAGACCATGATTCAAAATCTGCTAGCAAAGTGCTATTATTTGTATCAGATTTTCAAAACTAATTTAGAATTTCATAACATAAAGGCAAAACTGATAAATGAGTCTTTAGGTATCAATGTGGCCTACTAAGAGAGCATCTTATTGGTATTTTACTATCTTGTTTCTAAGATTTTAGGTTTTAATTGCGGCATCTGCTTTTTCAATGAAAATTAACAGACCACACTTTGAAATACTTGGGAGGTTTGCAGTTTGCTCTAATCCTATTAATTGATGAAATAAATGCATATTTTTACTTTGGAAATTGACTAGATTTATTATTAAAATGAGCTTGTTAACTCGACCAAGAACTTTTTGTTTATAGCTACTCATAGTTTTTTAACTATTGAATTTCTTACAAACATTACAGTAAAATAATTAAGTTTAAAATGAATAGCTACATTGACTTTTCTTAACATATGTTGATTTGTGTCTGAGAATTGAAAAGCAATATTCTTTATGAAAAGTTAGAGAAAGTGTGCCAATATAGATTTTATACTATCATTTTTAGCATTTTCAAATTTCCTGAAGTCTTTTTTGCTTTATGTCCCCTAATTTCTGTTATAAAGTACTTTTATTGAGCTTTTGTAAATTTTAATTGTTTATTTTAATATAGATTTATGGTATTTCATATCTGCATCCTGTTTCTATATGTAATTTAAACTGTGAATGATTTATAATTCTGAGATTAAAACTTAATATTTTCTTAGTACTTCTAAAATTGGTCTATTTGGTTAAAAAAACAATTATGTATAAGAATTTTTTTGTGCACTTTTTCTTGATAAATTTTAGCAAAAATCTGAATTACTTGTTTGATAAAAGATGAAAATAATTGCTGTTCACAGCATTTCTTCTTTGTTATTTTTCAAAAAAATACATTTCTCTGTGAAATTCAGACATAAGAAAAGCGACACTATCTTTCATGTTGAATTTTTACTCTGAATCCATCTTTTTATAATCTAGATAGGTTGCTATTTGATATATATAATTTACCCACACTTTAGTATTAATGACAAACTTTATTATTCTATTGATTCTATTTATTATTCTATTTATAATCTTTATTATTCTATTTATTATTTATATAAAAATGAGGATATTGTATTAAATATTTTATTTAAAAATCAAAACAAGAGGAGAAACTATATAAGCGAGAATCATCTAAATATACCTATCCATATGGAAAGGTTAAAGATTTTCAAGATAATATTTATTTCCGCACTTTATCAAATATGAAATGTTTATACAATTTGTATGATTTGAAAATAAATTGTTGATAAACTAAATATTAAAAAACCACTACAACATGAAATGAATCAGTAATCATTAAATGAATGGACTATGTAGTTAATTAGCATTCAGATTAGCACTGTAACAGCTTACATAAATACATGAATTTGTAAATTAGAGATTTGTAAAAATATAAATCTAGTAATAATTGAGTTCTCTTTTTGTCATCTTGCATAATAATTTCTTCATTCATTTGCTATATATCTTTAATACCAGAAATTGAAAAATACATTATTACTTCTTAATTTTCTTTTTTATTTATATAAATGCTGTATAAAATGTTTCTTGGTAATTTAATTTTTATATGTTTTTACTTTTTTTTGTTTGTTCATTTCTTATATATCATTTCATTATGTTTAGAGGTTAATGGAAGAGAAGTATACTGTTATTTAAACTATATAAATGATGGCTTTAAATTTAGCATAATAAAATATAAATAATGAGATTTTTTAAAAAAAATTATTGTATTTTTATCGAAATGTTTGGTTCAATGAAGTTTTGCTTGTAAAAATGAATTTTAATAGTAATAGCAGGATTTATAAAAGATGGTGGTTTTTAAGAGAGAATGGAATACAAACTGTACGAGTTATTTAACTTTTTTTTTTACAAGAGATTAATGAATGTGGTTAGAAATTGCAACTATACTTTTTTTTTTAATTCTCATATCTTGATGACAAGTGGCTTTCTGGCTTCAGATGCTGTCAAACAGTATAAAAACTGCTGGAAATCATATCAATATTATTAATATCTGACAAGAATAACTGAAATAATTATCTTAACTCTCTTATTATTCCATTTTAAAAACCTTTTCTGGATATTCTGCTACTCATATTATTATTTTTCTATATATTTTATGAAATAGTCTTAAATTGATTTGAACTTTTGGAATAGAAAATGCCTAGTCTTGCAGGTATATGCAAAATATTAAGTGTTATGGTAGGAATATGCTTGCCAAAAATATGGGATATATGATGACAAAGTCCACTTGTGAGTCATTGCTACTATAAACATGTAATAAATAAGCTCATATTTGATTGATAACTGTTGAAGACATGCCCATGAATGCTTTCCTATATATATGAGATTTTTAAGTCGTAAGATTTTACCAACACTCAAGGATTTATTTATTTTTCTAGGGATCTGTAAAGTCTTGTATTCAATGTGAAGGTTCTCATTTCTTTTAAACATAACAAAAACAATTTAAAACCAGTTGATTCTTGACACCAGGTTTTCATACATTTTACCTTCATCATATGTTTCCCTTCCTTGAAGATTTTTTTGTCTTATCAGTTGGAAAATTTTTGAATTATTCAGAGTAGTCCTGGATTTTTAATGTTTTTTCAAGCCATTTATTTGCAAAAAGTAACTTTTTGCACTTTACATGGCATTTTTAGACATTTGCAAACAGTTTACAAAAGAAAGCTGAATATCCAGTTTGAAATATTAAATCTAATATTTTGAAACTTTTAAGTGCAGTTTGATGGGGATTTTATTCTGCAAAGATTCAAGGTTAACTATGTAGTATTTATTTATTTGAAGAAAAAAAATTATTTTTATTTTTGTTATTAAATTTTTTGAATAATTATTTATTGTTTTTTTTAATGGAGAGAAAAATATCGCTATTTACATTTAGGTTATGGCTTGTCAAAATCCACGATCTCTCTTTAAAATGTTTAAGGACAGGGACTTTAGCAAAGAAATAGAATGGTTATACGTTAAATATTTAGCAGGTTATATCTGTTATTTCTTAAGACTGCATCTAAGATTATCGATTAATTTTTTCCTATATTATTTACAAATGCTGTCTATCTTGTATGCTGTGATTCAATAGAAAAAGATAGTGATAGTATCCAAGATGTGATTAAAAACTATCACTTTAACTTTCTGGAGGCAGTGTTATCTTAATAGTTAAGTATTCAGCATATAGCTGTGATCTCCATTATCATTCACTTTATAAGTCTGGAACAAACAAAAAGTGAGAATGACTAATTATTGGATATTGTTGTTTTACTATAAATAAAATTATTTACTTTCTTTTTTTATTTGTTTTTTTCATACAGTTATTGAATATAAACTTGATGATCAATGGATTGATAGATTAATAGATCAGTAATTATTTCTTTATTGCTGAAAATAATTTAATTATCATCTAGCCTTCAATAATAACAAAAACATTATTATTCTTGTTCAAAAATTATCAAAGAAAGAATTTTTTTTCTCCAGAATTTGAAAATAAAGATAAAAATTTATTTAAAAAAATATATTTGAATACATTTTAAGATGCAGTATTTCATTTAATAAAGATAATTCTCTGTTTTACATTATATTACACTGTCAGAATCTTAGCATGCAAGCAGAAAATTTTAAATTTAAGTTAAAATTTAAAGAAATAAGTTTCAAATGATCACTTAGGTTAAAAATTTACTTGGCAACTCTATTTTATACGCCACTTTTTTCTCCAGCAGCAGTAATATCTGGAGGTTAAGAATCTTTGAATTCAAAAGCCCAATAACCTACTGCCCACTGATATTTCACTTAAATTAATTATATCCAAATTTAAAGATTTCACATAGTTTCTGTGAATCTATAATACTGATTGATCTTGAAAATTCAGCAACTTTTTATTGGTTTACTTTTATCTATTTTTGCTTGCTGATTCTATTCTTTAATTTTGAATTTAATTTTAATTTCAGCAAAATGAAGCTGCATTTTACTTCCTGTATCATTCTTAGTCTTGCTGCATTAGCTGCTATGCAGGATGAAATAGTTAGTACCAAAGAGAAAGTAAATACAGATTCATCATCTCAGAAGAAACAAGTTCTTTTGCCTCCATGTCAAGCATGTCGCATGTTAACAAATTCTTTTAAAAAGGTATAGGGCCTAATTTTTCTCTTTAGAATGTTATTTATATTTGTTTATTATGCTTTTCTAAATATAAAGAATTATCTCAATTCCAAACTTTTAGAGTATGTATTTTTTAAATGTGTTTAATATTCAGGTGCTCATTTATACTCAAAAGCATTTAGTTTTTTGCAATTTGAGACTTAATAAATTCCTGATGTTGTTCAAATCTTCGTATTTTGTTTATTATAAAGAATTTTAATACCTTTTAGCATCTTATTGAAAATAATTGACTGGTTAATTTTTGGTATATTTATTGATTTTAGTTTTACTACATTCATAATCTATTATATAGGGAAAATTATTTTAAAGATTTATTTCAAAGTATTTGCATAAAAATAGCTGCATCTTTATTATCAGAAGGTTGCCATACTTTTCAGTCATATTTCTGCTCTTCAAATCTGAATAGGAGTATTTGGTTATGATAATTTCAAACTCATAAATGCTTAATCCATTTCATTCAACTGTTTAATTCATAATATATCATGATATGACATTTTTATTTCCTTTTGTTTAGCTGTGATTGACATTTTGTCATTTTTATTATTCAGAATCATTTGCAGATTGAAATTGTGAATCAGTTCGCATACAGCATTCTGTATTGAAACAGTAATAGCAGTTAATTTATCTGATAAATTTGATTAATGTTCATGATTGTATAGACCTTTATTTACATAGTTATTTGAAGCTTTTTTTTATTAGCAATAAGATATTTCATTAGATATTTTTACATAATATATTGCAAATACAAGTGTAATATTTTAAATATGATTTATTACATGATACAATAATAACCACAGTTATTCCTTTTTCACTACAATTAGTCTAAAAATGAGGGTTTATTCTGTATTTGGAAAAAATGATATATGTCATTTCTAGGGTATGGAGCGTACTTCAAGAGGAAAATTTGAAGGTGGTGATGCTTTGTGGGAAGAGAGTCGATTACGAGCTTATGCTGATAGGTAAACATTTTTATTTATTTCTACATAGAAAATTTGTTCTTTCAATTTATTATTCGTACTGTATGCTTAAATTTTCTGGATAATAAAATGTTATAATTTGGGAGAATTGTTTATTATTCAATTAAAGTGCCCATGTGTGATTTTGAATTGTAATAAATAGTGTATATGATACTGACCCTATATATGCTTTAAAATATTTTATGAAATCCTAAACAACTGAATATTCTGTTTCACAATTGTGAAATTGTTTTTGATTATTTAACATTATTTATTAGGTTTGAATAAATTGAGGTTTATATGAATTGTTTTATGGTTGTCTGACCTTAATCTCTTCTTGATGAACTATTCATTAAACATTGGCATTTCTAATATGTTTATCTATTATTAACATATACTTTTGAAATTGATTTAATAATTTCAAAACACGTGAAACTACAAAATTTAAAAAGAATAAACTAGAAAAAAAAATTATATACTATATCTTAATTTAGAAGTTGTTTTCTGTCTATTTTTTTGGCCACTTGTTTAATGCAAATTATTTTCTACCTAAAACAGTAACAGTAAACAGCAAAAGGAATTAATAATGTCATCAAGTGTAAAGTTTAAAAAAAAAGAAATTATGTAAAATGCTGTATAAATTAATATATGATAGTACCATAACACCATCTATAACATGAAAGCATATTGCAGAAAAAATTATGCAGTTGAGCGAATATTCAGTTGAGCGAACATATTTTAGAATAAAGGTCAAATATTCAAAGGAATGGAATGGTAAAAAGTATATAAAATTTTTTGATTGTATTGAGCGTGATGCTTTCAATTATTGTGAGGGTAGAGACTTGGAAGGGTGATCGAATGTTGCCGATACCAATATTGAAAGCTAATTTTAATAGATAGATATTTCAGAGGTTGTTTGCATTTTTTGGCGAGAGAATCTAAGTGATGAACTGTTTCCCAAGAAAGACCCAGGATTTATTGAATGGATTCAGATATGAAGAATTCCCTGAGGCATTATTCACATAATTTATTTGTTTTCAGCATAGTCTTGCTTTAGTTGAAGTATATAAATTTAGCATTATCTTTTCTGAAAGTGGAAATACTGTAGTACTAGAAAATAGCTTTATGTATGTTGTCAGCTTTTTGATTAATTATTCTATATAATACCTTTGGTAATCATATGCAAGCCTGTATGGCTCTGTTTCTGATCAATTGTTAACACATTATGCTGACAGCTACTTTTGCAGGCATGCTTTTCTTGGATATTTATTATTGATAAACTTGCATTCTTATTCCTGTTACAAAATATATAGAATTCAAATGCAGTGAGAGAGAAAGAAATTAATGGTTCATTACCAAATCCATTGTATGCATTCTTGAGTCCTATTCAAATCCCCCTTTCTGTGTGAAAAAGACACGATTTTTTTTAAATTCTTGCATTTATCTGAAATTTTAATCATTGAATAATCATGTAAAATTAATTTATTTATCAGTCCAATCTTCAAATCCAGTTTCATAACTAGATTATTGCTCAAAACTCTTAAAGTCTGTTTCAAAACAGAAGATTCAATTGTGGTGAAAATCATACTAACATATAAGAACTTAATTCCAAATCACATACTTCTGTTTTCTATGATTTAAAATGAAGAAACTGGTTATATCAGGCAGAATTTGGCTTTCAATGACCGTGTACAGCACATAAGTATCACCTATACTTTGGATTACCGAGAAATAATTTTATATGTTGTTCTTCAAAGCCTTTTTGCTACATAATAATGGTTGATGCCTTATAACCATATTTATCTAAAATTATTGCATTCAGTTTCATTCTTTTTCTTTGTAAATCATAGTTCCCATGATTTTGGTTCTAAATTTTTAAAACTATATTTTATTTGCTATAAATCTGTTATTAATGCTTAATTTAATTTACAGTCCTTTTTCTGTATAATATACCTACATTCTTTTGTTATAAATAAAATTACTACTCTTTAGTTGTTTCTAGATCTGTTTGATTCGATGAGTGTCCTAAAAATGTTTATTGTCTTTATTTCTATATCTGAATTCGTTGAAAACATACTTGTAATATATATATTTGAATTGCAGTATAAAAGCATTGTATGTATCATGTTTTGTATTACGACTTTTATTCTACTAATAAAGTAGAATATAAATCTTTCTGCTTGTTAAATTTTTGCTGAATTAATTTCATTGGATATGCTTTTCAGTGAAATCAGACTTGTAGAAATACAAGAAAAGCTATGTGCCGATGAAGAAAAAGCATCAAATCAAGTAAGATTTTTAATATTGAATAGATATGAAGTAAATTATGCTGGTAAATGCGAACGTCAGGCATAGCTATTGTGCAAAAGTATCCTGGGATGACATTTTGTACAACTACTTGGCATCTGGAAACAAATAATCAGTTGTTCAGTTTCTTTCTTTTTTCTACAGGGTGACTTCTAAATATTGTTTCCTTCCATAAAATAAAAATTAATTTTAATTCATTGGTAAGGCAATTTCTCCCTCTATTTTTGCATTTGGTAATTAACTTTATCTTAGTGCCAGTGATTTTTGAACTGAGCAAAAAATTTAGAATTATTTAAAAGATAGAAGCCAGAAAAATCCTCTGGGTAGATGCATAAGATGGATCCAAAAAGTCTTTCTGATCTTTTGATAATGAATTTTCTGCTTGTTAAATTTTTAAACTATTAAAATGCTTCGATTTTTAACATGACAATAATCTGTAGAACTAGAAATTGTTTCTCAGATATTGATTTCTGTAAAGAGTGACCTAGACTTGTCTGTGCTCAGTTCATGCAAGGATAAAGAAATAATCTACAGCCTTTTGGAAACGAAATGGCTGCAATAGAAAAATTAGCCATAGAACTATACAAATATGGATAAATAAAAATCTAAATTGTCAGACATATAATAGAAGAGCTCAAAATTCCAATAATTATTGTAAAGAAGGTTTCAAAAATGGAAGAAATTGCTAAGCCAACATGATTTTATAATATTAATATATTTATAATATTGATATTTTATAATATTGATTTTATTGATAAACCAAATTTTATGACAGCATACATTTTTCTGCTCAGAAATTATTTTTCACAGAACCTTGTTATAATACTAATGTGATTCTGTATATCCAACAATTCTGATAATAGACTTGAAAACTTTGAAAATACGAAAAGCTTTCAGAACAAGAATTTTATTGTGGTTTGGGTTGCAGTATCAAATAGTGGAAAATTATTCCTGAAATTAATGAATATAAGAATGAAAATCAATGCAAATATTACAAACTTTAAAGCTGCTTGCTAATGGTTTGTATCCTAAGAGGAATTGGATATTTCGGTAAAATTCTGCACGATCACACTGAACGTAATCAACTCGTACTTTGCTTCATGTCAATCGCTCAATTTTATTAAATAAGATATGTCACCTTCATTACATAATATAATCCCATTAGACTATTGCATTTGTGTGATTTGAGAGACTAAATTAAATTATAGTTTGATTATTGAAATTTGGATAATATGTGAATGGGAGAGTTACCTTTTAAACTAAACAAGGCACAATCAAACAATAATGTAAGAAGCTGTGTTTGACCATCAGTAATAATGGTGGATATGAATAAAAAATTTTCAAGTTAAAGTTTTCATTTATGATAATCATAATATTGGCTCATTTGTTATTTTCTATTAAATATTTGGAAAATAAGACGATTCGGTATTTGTAACAGTATTTAGAAACCACCCTGTAATTTATTGACTAGCACTACTTCTTTAATTGCCGATTTTGATGATCTTGGTTTTCTAAGAAGAATGGCCGTGTTTAATTACAATTAAATCTCTTATTGCATAATTTGAGGCTTATCATTCCTTTAACAGGACATTTTTAAGGATTAATTTTTGGATGATCATGAACATGATTTAACAGGACATCAAATTATAACGGATATGAAAGACACGATATCTTAATAGCTTTACTTTGTTTCTGTTTATTATGTGCTCTAACTTCCTTAATGGAGTCAATTGTCATGATATCATACTGCCATTAAAAACGTACCTGTCTTAGTAATTTATAATTTAAGTGCATGTTATCTTTCACTGAATTGTAATCGAAAAAAAAAAAAAAAAAAAAAAAAAACTTCCGGCTTGTCTTGGCATATGGGGCGAACCAATCAAATATAGCGTCATTCACTGTGGTCGATACATTATGATCCATCCAGGTCCTCCATTATAAGCTAACTACACATGCGCCGGCTTCTGCTTCTGCGTATTACCTGTCATTGGCAAATGGCCTTGAGAGCAACATGACCATTATTGTACCCATTAGAATAGCAAGAATCAACCACCATACTTGGCAGTTCTCATTTCTAATATATGAGGTGCCTCCTAGTGACTTCACCTTCTTATCCTTATTGTATACTTCACAGATAATAAACGGAATATTTCTGGAAGCTATAACATTTTTATAAATAGCTTTCAACATTTTATGAAAATCAAGTTACTGAATATTAGATTAAGCTTTGTCAAATTCTTCAGTGAATTTTATTGGAACAACATAATGCATTGTTTAAAGGTATGCAAAGAAATATATTTGAAATGTTGCCAACATTCGTAAGAAAATTACCCAACTGCAAAATTGATATCAAGAAAAAGAATTTTTAAAATCTTGAAGTGATGTACAAATCATTTTTATACTGTTACATTTTTGTAAGTTATCATAAGAAAAGGGCTAAATCGCGCATAATATTTTTATTACTCAAAATTGGAATTAATTTAATAAAAAAAATCGTTACCAGGTAATTATTTCAATCTTCCAAAATTTATTTGTGCAAAGCCAAACAATTTGGCCTGTAGAGTGCCCCCCACCCCCATGTTCTCCTTTATTATTAGTTGAGATTGTTTTGTTACTAAATGGATTACGATTTTTAGTTTTCATTTCAGATGTTTGTCATAATGTATATTATGCCCCCTATTTTTTTTTCGGTCGAGTTCAGAGGCTCTTTGTAATGCAAGAAATTTAGAATGCAAAATATAAAATGTGATGAAATGTATTTTTATTAAATTTAAAATCCTTGCAATGATTTAATGTATCACATTTATTGTAGTTTTGTGTTGTGAAGCATTGAAAATGCTTTTAAAGGTTAACTCTAAAATATTTATCATTAGGGAATTTACTGTGAAGTTAAACCTTGTTAGGGAACATTTCTTTGGTATTTGCTGTAAAAACTTTGTCCGTTGCACATGTATTACAAATCTGCTTTCCAGTGCCATGTGTAGTTTTAATTTTTATGTTATTCAGTCTTTTTTCCATTTATATCATTATAAATGAATTGATCTGAATGTCCGCCATTCAGAAAAAGTAGTTAGCAAATGAACTTACATTTTCCATGCTGTATGTATTTCATATTTTGATGAAATCTGAGGAAGAAAATTACAATGATATATGTTTGGTGAAATGCTTCTCTGAATAGAGATTCCTAAAAGTGATAATTAAATCAGAAATCTTTTCAAATCCTCTTTTAGTAACTGTAGTCAATATTTCTGGTATTTTGAGAACTTATTTAAATAAAAGAATGTAAACAATCACGATCATCCCTTGAATGATCGTGCTACTCAACGTTTGTCTTAAATTTATTTTTTACCAAAAAGCATCTATGTAATCAATTATGAGCAGTTAAATAAACAGTTTATTTGCCAAAGGTGCATATATTGAATGAAACTTACTAATCAGTTTGCAAATTATAACTTACTGTGTCTAATGAATATTAAGTAGATTGTTGATGCAGCAAGCTATAATTTGCTTACTGTATTATAATTAATAATAGCTGTAACATTAACTGCAACTTAATGTTTACCATGATAGTTTTTGTGTATTAACTTAAAAGTTATTCAGCCTAATAAATTATATTGTTTATAAGCGAAGTTCACATTTTACTGTATACTGCTGAGTACAACTTTCATTACCAGATATATTAATTATATAGTTGTTATATAAAGTTTTGCAATTTAAAAATTGTTTGATTGCATTCATTTGGACTGTATTGATATAATTGACCAATTTAATCAAATGTGCTGTTTTCTAATTTTAGAGTTACAAAACAGAACACATTTAACCATAGAGCTGATATATAAATGGAGGAAACTAGTCGCTTGTTTCCAGTCTAAACATGTGTACGCAACATGAGCCATGTGACTTGTGAGAAATCTGGCCTTTTTTGGCGCCATATCGCAAATCGTGGCATACTCAAAAACTGCTGCGCAATATTTTGTTTCTCGGCATTGGGTCCAGTCGGTTTTCATTTCCAGTTAACATTTCCTAAATAATATATATATATAATATTCATTCTTTAAAAACTAAGTAAACTGGTTTCGAAAATAATGTTTTATTTTTTACATCAGTAGCCGAGTTTGTTGATTTAAATTATATTTACTTTTTTACTTTGTTTTTGTGCATTAATTAAAAGTGAGTATTTTTCTTTTTTAAGTAAACATTTTATTTCTTTTCTTTACCTAAAACATCTTTTAATTTTACATTACATGTTCAAATACTTTTATCATTATCTCATACAGATAAAAAAAAAACTTTTTATAATAAAAGCAGATTATAAAAGTGGCCCAAGTCTTTTTTTTCTCTTGAATATTCTGAATAATATTTATTTTTGCATAAAAAATGAAAAAGATATTAACTAAAACTTTTAAATTATTTTGAAATAATTTAGAAAAAAAAAAAAAAACACTAGCTCAGGATCGAACCGAAGTATCCTGAATGCTACGCCAGTGCCCTAACCACTACACTACTCGAGCGCTCGTTCGGGTAACACATTATTAGTATATAAGCTAATTTGAAAGTTTTAAGGTTGACTATTGAGTCTTAATATTTTCATTAATAAACATGCTAAATGTATACTATCATTATACAAAATCTCATTCCGAAAGTTTTAAACCTCGTGCCTTCTCCTTGTTAATATCAGTTTTAAATATTTAGCTTCTGGTGTATAGTGTTGGCGGTAACTTTGCTTCTAACTACCGCAGAAACAAAATTAAATCATTTTTGGAATCTTAAATGTGTTGATTTAATACAAAATAATAAGGAAATTCGAAATTTTTATGAAAACGGGGATTTTTGGGTATGTGCATATCGCAAGTTATTAATAAATGTTAACATTCAGACAAAATTTTTATCTGTAAAGATAGCTTTTCTTTCTTTAATAGTTTATCTTTAGAATATCCACTAGTTTCCTTTCAGATCTTAATTAAAATTTATAAAAACATGCAATTACTGCTAGCACATTTATGAAATTTTACTATATAACATTTTCAATAAAACATACTTTTTTGTTTCACTATTTCATTTACAATGATGATTTAATATCTTTTGCGGTATAATACGATTCGAATATTCATGGTAAAAAAGAAACAACATATTGGAAATAATAAGGAACTTTATTTGCACTAAAATGAATACACAATTATTAATCGGTCAATAATGCTTATGTAAACACTTGTATTGGCGAGAAAAAATCACGCCAAGCTTGCAGCCAAGCACTTGCAACACATTCGAGATTAAAATAAAGCAAGTAACAAAATATAATGCAGTTACATCAGTTTAAATGAAGCTTAATAACAAATTAAATAAATTTAATACAATAACTAAAGCAAACTATGAAATATTATTCAGTTTTAACACCAAAATCACTGAGTGATGGAGGTTACAAAATTTTAAATTGACTTAAAATGGATATAAACAGAATATGTTTATTGTACATACCTGTGAAATGATACAGGACTATGCTTAGAAGATTTTTCTTTGCATCCAATTGCACAGCAATAGTTAACCATGGCTTAAATAAGTTTTAAAATCCAATAGTTAAAAGCGAGAAAAAATCTGTCATTGAAATATAATGGAGAACGGAGAATGCGGTTATAGTGAACACAAATTCTGTCCACATGTCACGTGATTTTATCTTGTCCTACATAAAAGTAGGGTTGCACTTCCTCTATTAATATATCAGGTCTATGCATGTAACTATGCTTGATTCAGTGATATTAAAGATCCCATTTAAGTTTGAGACTGGTAATGATTTGGCAATATATGTAATTTGATATATGTTTAAGTTTAAAATTATGAATGCGATTAACATTGATACTATCTATCAGAAAGGGATAATGTACCAATATCCATAGTGTTAAAGTGATAGTTTTTTTCTTTCTTTTTTTGGAAAAATAATGTTTTAGCCTATTAGCACCAAGCGTTCTGTTCTTAGGATAGTTATATTTCACTTCCCTAGTTAAACCAATTACATTTTTTTTTTTCTTTAATATATATTCTCAAACTCCTAAACTCGATTCATCTCGCCATTTGTTAGCCAGATTTTAAAGTCAAAATGAGGTTTTTTTCTTTGATTTATTTTCAAGTTATTACAAAGAATTCAAAAGTAATCTTTATTTTTTGGCATTTTACTTTATTTTTAAAGTATTTTTATATCTAAAATATTTTTTTTTAAAAATTATTATCTACTGAAATTTTTTTTCTTAATCTTCTTACTTCACAATCACCTTACTCTAGGTATTTTAAGCATAATTTGAGAAAAATTTATTGAACTCTTTATTTTAGATTAAGTTGAGTGCCAACAAGGTTAAGCAGTTTCTTAATTTCGGTAATTGCAGTTTCTTTTAAAGGCGTGTTTTTTTTCAGTGTCAACTCCTAGCAGAGGAGCATGAATCTTTATTGGAAGAATGGTGGTTTAAGAGCAAAGATTCCCATCCTGATATTTTCTATTTTCTGTGCATTGATAGACTGCAAGGTAGGATTTTCAGAAGTTTTATCTTTTAATTTTATCATTATGCAAATAAGTAAACTTCATGCAAACTAATAAGTAAACTTAAAAAAATAAATTAACTTCAAATTATTTCTTTAATATAGTTTGTTGTCCAGAAAATCATTATGGACCAGATTGTAAACCTTGTATTGGTGGTTTGGTAAATCCTTGCAATGGTCACGGGCAATGCAAGGTAAGTTTTCAACGCTTGATTTTTTTATAAAATTAATTGGCCCTGCTAAGAGACTATGGGAATAGACATAATGAGAAGTTGAAGAAATGGGTTTCCAGTTGCTGTGATGAAAAAAATAATGACATAGGTTGGTTACTGGCTTCATTGCTTACGCTAGAATTTACAATCTCAAGATGGGCTGTGTCATAAGATGCACTACAATGATGCCTGTTTATCAACGCCTCAGCACTCTTGTTATCTTTGATGGAGGATCAGTTCATTCATAATTTGATTAACGTTTTTTGGTTAAATGGTTGACAGCTTCATATTTTCATTATCAGTATGATAAAGAATCCGTACAATGTATAAAATATGAAGGTGTTAGCTTTCAAGAATTACAGTCAATCTGATGAAACCATTACATGATCACGTTTTGCCTCTTTCTCTCAGTGTGATTTAAAATTTTTACTATCAGATTTAAATAACCCCCAAATGTTGAAATGTATTTTAAAAAACTACAATTTTCATAGTAAGCAGAGATTTCTATCTTAGTC
>JAPMOR010004942.1:26230-39558 GCA_026543865.1 Argiope aurantia
TGTCATTTTAGATACATAGCCAGGTACAAACAAACTAATTTTGAATTTCTGATTTTTTTCCTCTAGAAAAATTTTGATACATTTTTTTTATGCATTCATTTGTCCTTTTTAACATTTCTTCAAGTTGTTGCCTTACTTTTTCATTATTTTACACTTTTATATTTCCTTTTTTTCTTACTAACAATGTGATATATGTGTAAAAGAAAGGTTTATATTCAGTTTCTTTTTATCTAAATGAAAAGCTAAGGATCAGATGTTATTTGTTATGATTTGTTATTATACTGCATTTGAAGATTTCTTAAATCATAGTGAATTACTATTGGCTGTTTTTCATTTATTTAAAATATTAAAGTAGAAGTAGTATTGAAAATCGCAATCTTTGGTTATTTAAGTCAAAATCTTATACAAGGTAATGACATCCATTTTCAATGTATAGTGTTAGCCAGTAATAAATAAAAGAGAGATAGTTTGTTTTTCATTAAAGTCTTTTTATGGAACTTACATTCATTTATCGCTTACATTACTCTTAAATGAATTTTTAAATATTCCTTTCAGAATTATCAAGGTTATGTTTAGACATTTATTATTAATCTGAGTTGTTATGCATGAGAAATGAAGATAATCATGCAAGAAATGGAGAGAAGACAAATTATGTTGCATTAATCACATATTAGTTATTAAAGATGTAATGTAACCATAAGAAAGTGCATTAAAAATAAATTAAATATTACAAAACTAAATTTTATTGTCAATTGCATTGATAAAATTGCATGTTTTTATAATTGAATTTGTTACAGGGTGCCGGAACTAGAAAAGGTTCAGGTCAGTGCAGATGCGATTCAGGCTATACTGGAGATTTCTGTGAACAGTGCAAAGTTGGCTATTATAATGATACTTCAGGTGATACTTCTTGGCAGTGTACCAGGTGTGATAAAGCTTGTAAAGGGCATTGTCGTGAAGGTGGGCCTAAAGGATGTGAAGTATGCGCTGATGGCTATCAGTATTCTGTAGAGTTTGGCTGTGTTGGTATGTTTTCGTTTTAAGAATTTACAGTTATGTAAAATTCATAAATGGTAAAGTTTCAAGCTCTTTAGACCGTGATAGTATTTGAACACATATTACATTAAGTTTCATTAATTTGGATTTACTGCAAATCATCTCATTTCTGTTTAGTTAACTGTGTAAAAATTATTTATCTCCTATTAGAAAATGGTTAGATTGAGATAAAGAATTTTCAGCCAGTGGTAATTTAATAAGATAGATTAAATTTTAAATGACCTTAAATAAAGTCCAACATCTTATGCTATTTTCTTATTACCACCAACTTTATTAAAAACCATAAAACAGTTCTTATATTATGTTTAATAATCAGTAAAATGTAATTAACATTACATCTTTGTTACTATATTTTATTATGTTTTATTAATAGATTCAAATGAATGCATACAAATGAATCCACATCCATGCAAACATGGTACATTCTGTGTGAATACTATTGGTTCCTATCGTTGTGTTGGTAAGCTTAATTATTTGCATTGCTTTGTGTATATTCTTAAACATCACCAACACTTTCTAGCACTGTAATATTACCAACATTATTTTATTCCTCTATTTTCATTGTAAATTTACACAGTAAAAGCCGATTTTTGAAACAAAATTATACTAGAAGATGATATTAATTAAATAAATGTAGGTATTATTAATTATACTATTTTTTTCCTTACAACATAAGACTTGGAATTTTTTTTCATTTAATTTTATTGTAAGCATTACACTTTATGAGACAGTTTTCAAACCATGTAGTAGAAATATTTTAACTCTCTCCAGGCTCAGTTTATCACCAGTTTATGGGTCCAAAAATGTAATTTTTAACGTTTATTTTTATACCGGGGAGACCGAGCCTAGAGCGGCATTTTTTTTTTTGTAAAAGTATGTTTTTTTCGAAGGAAATATTTAGATATAAATCACATACTAATTGCATATAAATATTTTCCAATATTACCAACATACGAACTCGTTATTTAAATAAAAAGAAATTATGAATGCACTTTATTTAACAAGTTATTCGAATTTGTTAACACAATAATTGCATTGTTGCTATCGGATGTTAGTCGGACGTATTCGTAATCGGATATCATATAGCGCTATGTCACAAAATTTTGAGGTACTAGTAGGGTAGCAGGGTATCATCTTATGGCAACAATACAACATTGTCAGCATGAGAGCAGATAGAAAAAGGTTCTAATAGTTAGTTGTAAAAAAAATGTTTGTGTGTGTAAAATCGTGTTTTTTCAGGAAAGACACCTATATAGGTAAATTTAAAAAGCAAAACTTTATATAAGTATAAAATTTGATCCAAATCGTTAGAGTTTCCGAGATACACGAAATATATATATAGCTAAAATATTATGCAAGAAATAATTGCCTTTTAATCTGTCAAATATTTATTTTTATTGTAAAATTTCACATAATTCTTTTGCTTTGTATTTAGGCTTGCAACAGATTGCTTATGATAAATGCAAAAGCAAGATTATTGCATAGAGTTCGACATGTGTGCAAAAATATGAATTCCATAAAATCGCATTCAGAAAATGGAGAAATATTTTTATAATATTTCCCCCCTTTATTTTAATAATGTTGTAACTTCTCATCCTTTGATCGATATGATCAGCTCCTCCCATGGTTCCATTATAGTTGATTGCCACTTCATCTTTCATTTTTATTTTCCCGTTCAGTAACTGCTGTCATACCGTTTTTGTGTGTAGTGAAGAGGAGTCCCACATCCATCTTATGTTTCCAATAGAGAACCATAATGTTTTGAAGTGCATTCTTTAATTCTTTTTCAATTCTTTAATTTCTTTAATTCCTATTTCTTTATTTTTTTTTCAATTCAGTGGGCATTTCCTTTCTATTTAGATTAATTGTGCCATAAATATTTGTTTTATGTTAGTAATTTTGCTAGTTGTGGTTATGTATAAAAAGTATTTATTGTGACATTGTGTCCTTTTATTCAAAGTTGGATGTAGTAGCATTATCACTACTTGAAAATATATTTATACATGTTTGAATTGCTCATTCATCATTTTATCTTTCCACGTGTAAATTATACATGTGTACAAGTTCAGATTCGCACAATATATAAAAAAAATTTATTCAAATCTGACTTTTTTTCAGAAGAATAAATTATACCCAACTCTGTCATCCTAGGCTTTCAATTATAGAAATATATATTCCAGATTATATATACTTATAAATTTCTTTCAGTATTCTAACAATGGCATTTTACTTAATTTTGGATTAGAATGCAATTCAGAATCGTAAATTTCATTTCAAAGGAAGAAGTATGAATAAATAAATAAATAAATGACAAGGCTAAAAAAGTAAACATATTTTAAAGCATCCCATGGCTTTTCATTGATTATTTTTTCTGTGGTTTAAGATTTTAAATAAAAGTTCACATAAGGAAATATTAAGTGCATAGTTGCAGATTAATTTTAGGAAAGGCCTCTTGTGTGAAATATGCCATTTCCCAAAATTATTTTTGAGTGCAGAATTACCTAAAACTTCCACATATAAAAAGAAATTTATTTAGAAATAGCATTGAAAGTGTTGAAAAAAGATGACAGAAATCATATTAAGAATATTATTGAAATAGCATTATATTAATATTCTTAAAAAATATCATGAAAAATATTAATAAAATTTTAGATTACATGTTTTCAAAATTCGTCTTTTAGTTATTCGTTGTATATAATGCAATTTGTAATCATATATTAATATAGAACTTTCATGTAGTATTTATGAAATAATGCATGCTAATAAAGCTAAAAAGTGAAGCCTTTTGCTCAAAAAAAAAGTTTGGGAATCACAAAGATTCCAGTGCAAATTTATTGAAATGAATTTACAATTTACTACAAGTTTGGCAAATGTTATAGTTCATGGGTAGTGAAACCGCTCTTTTAAAGTTTAAATGCATTAATGTTGTAATCCATTTTCTTATTTTTGGCTGCTTCATTATTTCTGCCTTCTTTTGCAGAATGTGACAAATCATGTGATGGATGCAGAGGAGATGGCCCTGATATGTGTGAAAAATGTGCAAAGGGATATACATTTCAAGAACCTTTATGCATTGGTAATTTTTATTGATTATGTATTGAGATTGAATATTTAAAATATTTCATACATGCCTACATGCAATTCCTACATGCAATTCCTACATGCAACAACGACAACAACAACAACAACAAAAAACACTGATTTAAAAAAAAAATGTAATTTTTTTTTAGAAGAAAGGGAGTGGGACGAGTTTTCAGGTTTGTAAACAGAACAACTTTTTAGTTTATTCATTTTTAGGAAGAGTTTTACTTTGGTAATATATAAAGCTCATCTTAGGCTCAACAAATTAATCATTAAAATAAATGCTTTTATTTTAACAAAAATCTTTATTTTTAAATATAAAAATGCTTATTTCTTGTTATATATCGGACTTTTTTAAAATTTAAATGTATAAATAAATGAATACAGTTGTAAGCTTTTTATAAAGCACAGCTGTGATACATAACATAAAATAGGGCATGTAAAGCATATGGTTACACTTATGACTTTATCACATTGGAATCGCATTTACATTAAATACTTTATTTGCATTGTAAAAAAAACTCAAGAGGATGTCATTGGCAGTGGTTGTTTACTGTGATATCAGCTAGAATATGTTAATTATATATGCAGATTAAATTTTATAATATATTTGCAGAGAAATTTTCCATATGCACTATTTATACAACGCATTATATATTGAAATTTGTTTTGGTGTTTTCCCACCCCTTAAAGTTTGCCCTGTATGTGTGTGTTTTAAACTCTCTGTGTTATGCTCTTTACACAGCTATGTCATGTAATCTTTTTGCTTTGGAATTTGTTGATATCTTTATTTGTAAATACATTGTGGATTGCTTTAAATGTGTTCATTGTCAATGTGGATAAAAAAATATATGTTGTGGCTGTTTAGTAATTTTTTTAATTGAAAAGCTGTTCATTTGGTTATTGCCTATCATACATAATGAGTTTGTTAATGCAGTAATTTAATGAATGCAACTATGATATGTGGACGAAGAAGTGTTTCGCTGTTTAAGTTTTTCAGTGTTTTGGCTTTCTGTGCATTTTTAATGGTTTGTTCACTATTATATTGTTAAATATCTTTTTTTTTTGTATTTTTATGAATTTTTAAATTAGTTGATGTCTTAAACAAATAATCATTTGAAGGTTATTTATTATGTTTATTTTATGCAAGATATCTCAGTTTTAAACCGCAAAATTAATATTATTTTTTTTATTGATATCATAATTAATTATAAGTCACTTAGTCTTTCAGTGTATTTTAACTGTTGTGCATCAAAATCTCGCTTTCTGTGATTGCATGTGTTTGTATTAAAGTGCTGCATGTTTTAATTTCAGAAACAAAAACCTGGCAACGTTCTTTGCATGTTGAAGTGGCACGTTATGCAACTTATCTTGGGTTATGTATTGCTACTTTTATCATATTCAGGCGTAGCTTCTTTTTAGCCAGTGTCATCGGAATATTTGTAGCAGTATATATAGGACTTTCCGAATATACAGTTGGCGAATGGGATAAACGATCACTTATTAAATCTGTTAAATCTTTAACTGCTTTATGATTAAATATTTCTAGAAAGTTAATTTTTTGTTACGAATTTATCTGTAAAAAAATAAATGCATTTATAACATATATGCGTCCTCTCTTGGTTGTAAATGTATATTTTATTCTTTATGTTACAGTGTTATGTATTTTACTGTATTATGTTGTTGTTAATTATTCTTTATTTTACATAGTTAATATTATATAATTTTAATTTCAGATGCCATCATTTTCAATAATTCTCATGTTGAAAAAGACATTTGTCATTTTGAATTTGAGTTAGAATCGCAGGTTGATTTTTTCAATATTATAATTAGTAGATTACCATTAACTCTTCTAGGCATGTAACATTCCTTTTCCTAGTACGCATACTTGTGTGCTTTTGTCTATACTTTTTTCATATACTTCATGATAAAATGTTATAGAATTTCACTTTTATACAAAAATTCTTTCACACAAAATACTAATTGTCAAAAGAGAAATTGAACTGTTTTAGACATGTTTTTGCCAGTTTATTTGTAATTGTTTTTTATTTTATTTAATAAATCTTTTTAAGGATAAAAGGCATTGTCTGTGCAGAATTTTTAAATAAATTATAAAAATACTTTTTATCATGGGCATTGGAAATTTGTTGTCTATGGAGAAATTAAAATAGCTGTATTTACTTCATTTTGTATGATGCATTTCATGTTCTCCGTTTTATTTTTTTAAATATCTGTCTATGATGCAATCATATATTGGTTGTTTTCAACTGTTTTACAATCAATAAAATATTTAAATTCAAATAATCTGCACCTTAAATTGATTTTAGATAATATAAATTTATAGTGTATGAAGTAATTTTTGAAATTTAATTTTTTTATTATTGAAACTGTTTTAAGATTTTTGAAAAAAAAAAAATGCTTGATAAACGTGGTTATAGTAGTTACTTTCGCAGATGACACATCTCACATATTTCATTTGCTTTTCTGATACTGCAATTTTATGGGACAACTAATTAAAAGAAACTGCAACACCAGTGGAAAATGTGTATAGCATTATTCAAATATAAAACCAGTGATGTTAAGAGAAGTATGCAAATGATTAAGTTTGCAGGCAATTGCAGTTATACAATTTCTTGTTTCATGCTTGACTCTTAAATGCATTCAGTGACAAATTGCATCACTAAAATGATTAAAGAGATATAGGAACTGCATTACAGATATCAGCAAGCTGAATGTCATAATTCGTCATTTGGGGAAGAAATCATCATTTAGAGCTATATAATCTCAGTATGTGAACACACACCTATGAGTAAGTGTAAAATAGTGCCATCCATTTGTCAGACTTGTGGGACTCTGGATAAAGTGCAAATTAATTTAGTGAATACAAGACTGCTTTGATTGGCAGATTTGAACTGTTTATTTTATAATGTCAACTATTGCTGCGTTCCTGTTATCTGCTAATATATTTATGAATAACATGAAATGCTAGGGCCATTCAAATCCACAGTTTGCCCTTAAGTATTACTGCATTTGTAACAATCAGTCATGAGAATTCTGTAAAACACTTGATCCCAGAAAGCAGTATCTCATAATCATAACCCATCATTATATCTTGCCAGTAATTAAATATTTTGAATTCCTCTATAAACTGGCTATGGCTACATTGATGTCATAGCAAAGATCTTCTTGTTGGTTTAGTTGCTGATATATGGTGTGTCAGGTAAGGCATTAAATTATTTTTATTGGACGAATCGTCTTAAGTTAATGAGAGTTTCAATAAATCAATTTTCAAAATCTCGAGTCAAATCTTTCATGCTGTTTGCATACCCCCCCCCCCCCCCAAAATGGGCCTCTTATGCTTGAACTAATGAAAAATAAATTTATCTAATACTGAATTACTATTTCTTGGCATGTTATGGAAATCTGTTTCTTGTGTGGAATGACATTGACATTTTAGTGAATGTAACTTTTAGCTTCCTAACTAAAATTATTCTGCGTAGAAATTGGATATATATATATATATATATATATATATATATATATATATATATATATATATATATATTTGATGGAGGAAGTTGGAAATTTATCGAAAGAAATACGAAAGGATTCTATTAGGGGGAGAAAAAGAAACTTGTGTGTATAGAAAAGTACGAAATTTTAATCAATTTAAGAGAAAGTTGAAGGTATTTTTCAGCCTTTAACCCTTTAATTATTTATCCTGTAATTTCCATGAGTTGGAGCCAATTCTATTTTCTGCCGCATGCCATGATTTCTGCTGACTAATATATTTATCTTTTACTATGAGGGATATGAATTATATTTTATTATCGGGCAGCATATAATAATGATTCGCTTCATTTTAAAAGCATCTGAACATATTTGCAAACTTTGCATCTAAATAGTGATGTAAAAAATTGGCAGTCAGAATTAATAGGCGGAAGAATTGAGATGAAAGCACCTTGGCAACTCGGGAAAATTAATTTTGAACCAGCATCAAAGGCAGGATTAATTGGACTAATTGACGAACTCCAGGATCTAAATTAAAAAAAAAAAAAGCAGCATATTTTGTAAAAGAATGTTAAAAAATATCTAAGTCGGGTTCGACATTGCAGAATTACTCAAGTGCGTTCAGTTTAAGAAGTTGATCCTAAGTTATCAGAATCTTGTTCAAATTCTATTCAGGCCTGAAAAAAGAACAGTTAGTTTACCGTTAAAAATGTCAAGCTTCAGATAATTAAGTAAATCACTAAACTGTAACAGAGATGTAAGATTAGCTTCATAATAATGTGATAGATGCGTATAAAGCCACGATTTCGAAAGGAACCGAAGGCGGTAAATCGTGATTAGCAGTAATGAGGTCGCACTAGAGCCTATAAACCGAAGTAAAACGCGCAGTGATCTGTATATTTCTGATGTAATGAACGAGTCATGTCCGGAGAAATTGCTATCAGAAAGTACCTCTATACAAGAATTAAAGATGCAGTGAAGTAATTAGCAAAAGAAGACAAGATTATGTATTTCTAGATTATTCCTTCATTAATCAACAAGGAAATCTGTGAATCGTGAGAAGGTGTACATGTTCAAAAATTCATTTCGAAGTTAGGATACAGGGTGATAGGCAGTTTCGCTATAATTCATTTATGTGAAGCGGAGACTGGTTCAGCAATTTTCGCCCTGTCACCTAAATGAAAGCAACGTCTGGAGATGGGAACTGTAAACTGCAGGTATTTGAAATTGGTAATATTGTATCCAATGTGATGAATGAGCACCAGTTATATAAAGACCAATAGTACGAATTTCCAATAATCCCAATAAATTTTGAGAGGGAAAAAAATGTCAAAAACTGAGAAAATAATATTAAGATGATCCATGGACTTGCTGCGATTGAAAGAGGGTATTTTTCACAACTAAAATATTGTGTAGGATATTGTATTTTTCATAGGAAATTTCAATACGTATGTATATAAAGAAATTTTATCATCATTAATGGTTTTCTTCAAGTTTTACAATATTTACAGTTTTCTGTAGCTTATGTTAAATTTAAGTTCGCGAATTAAAGTCGAAGTATTTTAAAATTTAATTTTTGAGCTCATCCGAGTTTCTGAATATCCAAACCGGTCCGATTCCTATTTTATTCAGATAGTTGAAATTCTACTGAAATAGAAGTATTTGAATTAATTGATATTTATTATGATTGAAATATGCATTGTAATTTAAGTGGGGCATAATACGGATATTGCTAGGTTTAAAATAATTTAGAATTGCAAAATCGTTTTTTAAGTTTAATTACTATCTTTGTTATAGAAAATCTGAGGTGTTGGAATGGTTCAAAAAGTTTTTATACGGATCAGAAAGAAATTATAAAATTAAAATGTATGTGTATTGACAATGAATTAGAATTTTGTAGTCAGGTGTTTGAACTATTCATTTCAAGGTTAGGTGTTAACCCATTCACTGCTAACTACACGATATATCGTGTTAACAATTTTGGCAAAGATACTAACTACGAGATATCTCGCAGTTGGCAGCAGTTAGTAGGTTAAAAGGAATGTAAACGTCACATTTATGAAAGCCGAATTAGAAGTATTTTTGGCTGTGGTAAGTTTTTCTGTTGGATGTTTGTTCATTCTGTTTGTGTTAGTGAATTGTGTTGGTATTGCATTTATTTATATATTATCAGAAAATCTTTATGGAAATTTGTTGGAAACAATTGCATGTATTGATCCCCTAACTTTATGATAAAGTAAAGTTATTACTTGTCAATATATGGGTTAGAACAGAATGGACATAGCTGGAATGAAGAATTCTATTTAGCATTAAATAATATTCGTTTTTTTTTAAAATTAGGTAATGGAGTTTATTTTTTTAAAAGTAAAAGTGTTTATTAGTGTATGTGGATTATTTAAAATTGGCTTGTAAAACTGGAAAAATGAAACTGTTAAAATATAAAAAAATAAATTTGATAGCAAGATCCTAGAAAATGTAAAATTCTTATAAGATGTGAATTTTGGTATGATAACCTAAGATTTTTTTTCCTTTTATCTTAAAGCAAAGCAAGATTTTTGAAAATGATTTAGTGAGAAAATTCCTTTATCGATCTTGAATGGGATGTCTTCCCTTTTATAACAGAACAAAATCGTTCGCACATCACAATAAACGCAGTGTTCCAATTTCTTTATAACAGCAATTACCAAGCATTGTCTATTTGTTGGTCATATATTCAATTACACATTTATTTGATTTAAAAAAATGTAAAATTAGACTCGGTGTTTGAGGAACTGAATCTTAAAACCTGTTTGGATGCAAGTTCGGGTTGTAAACTTATCGACAAATATTCAATAAATGGATTTATAATCTATATAACTTATAAACCTTTTATGTGGAAATCACTTGAGCAAAAGAACATTGCTTTAAGTTTAATGGAATCTGAATTTGTTATTTTTACAAACTGTAAAAATAACAAATTTAGATTGTTACTATTAGGGTTTATAAATATAATATATGAATGGAAGGTGATGAGATATAAAAACCTCTTCAATTTTGTGGTAATATGGTAACTATTTATTTCTGTAAAAATAATTGTGAGAATAGTAAAACTAAACAATGTTAAAAAGGAGTGTTTAAAGTAAAAATGAATTGGCATTAAAGTATGTAAATAGTAAAACCAAGATGATAGAATTTCTCATGAAACTAGATTAACTAGTAAACATTCCAAAAAGTAATTTTTAAAAAGTAAGGCGTTTAAATCTATATGATGACGTAAGAGTTCCGTGAAGCCGATTATTAACAATTAATAAATATTACCAATTCCTACGTCAGCTGGCTATGACGAGTTCTATATCACAACAAAGATATGACCCTTCAGCTACATCAACAATAGCTGATGATATACGGTGTGGCCGTCGGTAATGTATTAAATGTGCAAGTCGATCTACTTTAGTTAATGGAAGTTTCGGTTAATCAAGTTTTAAAAGCTGGTACGGTTGTGGGGGGAAATAAGGAGTGATCCGACTTTCATTGTATATAGAAATTACCGTTTTAAAAGTAATTATATATATTGAAAGATTATGTATATAAAATGTTTATATTATCTATGTATTTAACATTGTATATACACTAAAACTTTCAGTGGCAACACTCATTTCGTATATCATTCATAGATTCCTCATGGGAAAAATTATCTGGTGTACAAATTATGGTTAATACACTATGATTACATTGGAAGATATTCAACATTTTCTGTTAAGCAGTCATTCCCACATTTTGATGTATAAGATTTATTTTCTGGACTAAATTGAACCCCAGTCTGAATTTCCACTATGCTCTAAGCATTAAAATGGAAAGCTTAGTTATATGAGTGAAAGAAATAAAATTAAATGAATCCATATGATGATAAATAGATTTATTATTTTTGAAAGAAATATTAATTTTAGTGTTAAAATTAAAATATTACTGATAGATAAAAAAATATTTTAATCTTTTTGAACTTTATTTTTTACATTTTTTATCAGTATATATAGTATTCTTATTTTTTGCTACACATAAACAGATATGAAACACAACACTACTTTTATTTATGGACGTATAAAATAAGTGGTGCATTTCATTCACTGATAAATATGAGTTTTCTTCCATGCTTTACCAGCAACTTAGTGTTTATGTAAATAGACATGTACAGGATATAGGTGTGCTACGAATTGGAATTCGAGTCTCAGAACATCAGTCTAAATATTCATTCACTTATTCTACATATTTTTAATTTTAATTGTTGTGACATCTTTTAAGTAATTCAACTATTGATTTATAACATTTTTTTTTGCTTCAGATTTGAATAGAAATTTGGAAGTAAGTATAATTATAGGAGTAATTATTCCATAGGACACCTATTAAATGTAAATAACATAATAATCGAAAATTTATTTTAAAAATTTTTAGATTGAACATAGTAAAATGAATTCAGTTAAATTAGCATAGAAAAAATATAGTCTTATCAACCAAATGTATTAAACAGGGTAAAAAGTTAATAAACAAGGGTTAAAAATCGTAGGGATACATTTAAGTAATTTACACGAAACAACACAATTATACTTAAAAGTTTTGTGAATAGACATGTTTAATTTTTGTATTCTTAAATGTTTAAAATTCTTTTCAAAAGGAAGTAAGAACATTGCTTTAATCTATAACAGAATTATATGACAAATCACGGTTGTTCCTTTAATTGAGGTCAAATAAAAAGTAACCACGTATATTTTAAATGTCACTTGTTTCTTGTCTTCTCTAATAAGTCTTTGAAAAAATAACGAATCAAAAACAAATTTCACTAAAAATATTGTGTATTAATTTGTAATAACAGGGTGCGTAGCGTCATCAATTTGAAAATCACTTTTAAGCACTTTAGAAGTGCTTAATTTTGAGGAAAGTCCTTTAAAAATATTGAATTTTCTCTAGAAGTGAAAAAAAAAGCTTTTGTTTTTGTTTTCCAACATTAAATATAATTCGAAAGCATGGTCGTAAAGAATTGGGTAAAAGTGTAGTTTAGTGTGGCCCTTGCTGCGCCAAGGATGCCAAGTCGCCAGTAAAGATGGTGGACAAAATAAACAAACATTTCTGTGAAACGGTTAAGGTTACCACTTTCTGCTTTAAAATTATGATCTTTACTGATAAGTATTGTAATTTTTATTATAATATGAGATTTATTTAATCTGTATCTGAGATTTTTATTAAAATTTTTTTTAACCTGCGGGATCTTTATCGTTCCTTATCTCGACAATTTTGAAATAAAGAAGTTTTTCAAACCCGCTGCACCGGTCTGTTGGTGTAAAGAGCAAAATTTAGAGAATACGTTGCCTGTCGGCATCTGAAGAAGGCACCGGGCAGAATTTTTTAACTTAAAAAAAAAAGGATCTTACGGCTTTGCTAGCAGCGGGAGCGGGAACCTAGTAGTTTTGTTAGCACATTGCACATAAGGACTGTGTGGATAACAGGAACAGTACATACTAACATCCTTTTTTAACTTCAGCGCGTAAAATATATATATTCCACTTGCCCTTCATCCATTCTGCAGGTTCAAAATACTTCCTGCTATCCCATTCACCAGACATCCATTCTTGCACAATTACCGATATAACAAATTATCAAAGAAACCATCATAGCACACACACACACACACACACACACACACACACACA
>JAPMOR010004942.1:49034-120414 GCA_026543865.1 Argiope aurantia
GTTATCGAATAAACTCTATTACTTCTAATTATTCTTTTGCAGAATTTTGTAGTGTGTTCAATAATTCTCGGATATCCTCTACTATAAATTAAGATTTCAATGGTGAAGAATGATTTTAAAGCAGTCAATTTGAATTCATTAGTACAGTACCTTAACTTTTTAATATACAAATAAAATCTACAAGTGTAAGGAATCTAATTTATATGATTGTTCAAGAATATTAAAAATATTTCGATTTCTGTATTCTATTGTAAATAGTTTATTTCTTCAAAAAGAGGCCTTTTCAATCATTTAATTGATTAAGTAGAGTTTTCATTAACAACAGACATATTTTCAAGGAAAAATAACCATAATCATTCATAGCCGGAGTGCATTTTACTTGTAAAATTTCCATTTGTTTTATTATTATCAATGAACTAATTTAATCGATAAAATGATTTAATTCTGAAAATAACATGATCATATTAATTATAATAAGCAAACAGATTTTTTAAATTTGTGATACTTGTAATTGACTTTCGCATTAATGGTATTTGAAATTTCATTTATAACTTTTGTATTTATGTACAGTTAGAAATGATACACTTCACTGAAGAAATAACAACCAAGTGTATTAATTTTTATTAGAAAATGATGATTCAAGAGGATGCTTTATATTTTCTTTCTTAATGTTTGCTAATCATGGCTTATTTTTTAATTATGTGTTTTGTTCTCCTTATCTAATAATAGTTAAAGTAAATAGAGGATTCCCCCCCCTTTTTCTATATTAATTTTGATAGAATTTTCCTACAATTAAAATTTTTTTCTCTGAAAATTATGAGAGAAATTTTTAGCGACGGTACCGACGGTAGCGAAATTTAGAAATATTTCTTTACCTTGCACCAGGACGGGCATATGAGGTGCACCGGGTGCAATGTAGTTAGGCCCAATGACCATCAAGAACTAAACCCTTGCTTTACTTTTCTTTTTTACATTTTTAAAATCGAAAAACTGCATATTACAGGTTTATCCAGTACCGCTCGCGGAGTTGGTGGGGCTATAATATAAATTCAAACACAATAAATTGACGTAAGATAATGTTCTTGTGAGAGGATGCGGCAATCTACACATACGATCAGTTCTTGGTGACTCGTTACGGTTATAAGTGGCAACCTTTTACCACACTTCCTTCATACACTTGGAAGTGACCATGCAGAATTTTTAACCGTTGTGCGTGTGGGGAGAAAGAATTTTTGAGAAGCATACGGTTGAAAAGGGGGGAAAAATCACGGAGGCATGTATGAAAGCAGATAACTTCCCCTAAGGCCCGTGTTGGATAACTTTAAAAGAAATAGTTTTCTCTTTATGATAGATGCAAAGACAATAAAGTTATACGTTCTGCCCTACAAATGTCATCCGACATGAAACAAGCATATTTTAATAAATACATTGTACATCAAATTTGTCTAATGTTTTTTTAATCCTTATATATTTATCTTTGAGAAAATATTTTACAGCTCTCTAAGATTTTTTTCACCCGGACCCCTTTATGATATTGGCCTATCCTGCCTTGTAAGTTTTCGACTTTCACGCTGGAAAGTTCTTGAATACCTTATCTGATTGCAATGTTGTCTTTGTGATTGAGTTAATACAATATAACGATGCACAGGAATTTATTTTCGATTTCTTTTGTTATATAATGGAACATATTTGATGCCTTAGTTTATAAATTCTAATATCAAGAGACTTTATCAACAATCAGTAAAAGAATTTGTATCTTATAACTTATAATTAATAAACTCTGATGCATTTGTTATTACTCACAATAACCAATATTTTAAAAACTTTTTAGCATATGTCCTCCATTCGAGTTTTATTTTATTCCTATATTACATGAAGAAAGGTACTTTCACAGTTTTTATTGATAAGTGAACAAAATGGAATGTTTTAATGTTTATTTACAAAACTGATGATGATATTATTACAGATATATGGAACACAATATACGTATTTTTAAAGCCAAGTTTTGATTTCAGTTAATTTTTTAAGTCAATGGAAAAACACATTTTCATCACAAGTTTCCATACATTTTAAATAGACTTTTAAAGATAAATTACTATAATCAAATAAAAATGTTATATCACACTAGATGTATTCACATTCTTTTGATACAACTGAAATTTGAATACATTTATAGGATATATGTACAGCAACTTAAAGATTCACGATAATGTATCACTTAAAATATTTCATTGAGTCAAAATTTTACTTTTCAACTTTTTCTTCATGGTTTGGATCACACTTAAAATCTATACAGGTTTAATGAGGTTAGTGCTGAACAACCTGTTTCTGAATAACTTTACACTTTTATCAAGTTAAAAACCATTCTAATCTTACTCAAAGCACAAAGTTTGGCTATACTAGGCAAACAATACGAAGTTTATCATTACACATTTGGTATGGCTTAGAACAATGATCTATGAGCTAAGATCTCAAGTCATTTACTAAAACCACATTGTGTATCAAAAGTTTGTTTGGACTTGAATAGTTTCCATAATGTAGTTAAACTGTTCAGTATTTTCGTTTTCCGATCTGGAAAGTTCTACAATAAGGAATAAACATTTCAGGCTATTGTTAAAAGAAATTGAGTCAGAAACAAGTAAGTATATTCTGTTGAAACTTCACTGGTTGATGGAATACGTTTGGCATAGCAGGCTATGATACCTACTTATAAATATCCACACAGAACATTTCTGAACAAAAGAAAACGTGTGTAATTTTGCATTTATTCACTTTGAATTTGGCCTAGTTATAGATGATCTTGCTCTTGAAGGTGGTTGTCCTAAACATCCAGTATTTTGAGGTGTTGATAAATCTTCAGCTTCTTCTGGTCCACTGGCGTCTGCTGGTTCTTCTACCAAGTATCTTTCACCAAGATCAGTCATATCTTCATTTGAAGGTTCTTGCTTTACACGTATTTTTCTTTGTTCACTAAAAAGTAATATATAAGAGGTGGAATTATTTATAGATGCCAAAAAGAATTTTGCTTTTAGACACCTTCAATTTTTTGTTGGTTGTTCACTGACATATTAAGACCACCCATTGAGTATAAAAATTGGTGTATCTGGAGGTTTACTAGTGGGACATAAATCTAAATTACTTTTATGTATACCAATCTTACCCTGGATATGATGTTAAATTATAAATGCTGTTAATAAAAAAAATTAGGCTGCATTTTTCTGATAGAAAAATTCTAGGCTATTTCGAAGTATTTAAATTTACAGAAAAAAATTATTATCTGTGGTGCGCACACTCAATGATTTGAATACAAAGTGATGCAATTTACTAATTTAAGAATTGTTAAGGAGCTTTTTGTGGAATTCCTACTTGCAGCCTTATATCCGATTTAATTTGAGTGGAAAACAACTTAGTTTTGCTAAAAGATTTCAAAAAGTGTTTTATAATACTACATCACCGCAGAAATATATAAAATTTGGAAGATTCTCTATATTTTGGTATTAAGGACCTCATGTTCTTGCATTCATGAATTCTTTCGAATGCCTCCATAAATACCCCTGTTTCTTAAGTCGAAGGAAATTCACTAGCTCAAAGATTGTATACCCAAAATGAAATGACTCGTCATTGTAC
Source organism: Argiope aurantia (assembly GCA_026543865.1). Lineage (NCBI taxonomy): Eukaryota > Metazoa > Arthropoda > Arachnida > Araneae > Araneidae > Argiope > Argiope aurantia. The sequence goes on from JAPMOR010004942.1 coordinate 52,662, forward strand.
AAAAAAATATTATCATTATACATCGTTTAAAATTAGCTTTTCTATACCAAATTCGTTTAATGATCATTTTTAAGTTCACTAGTTACAAGAATAAAAATGAAGCACGAGTGTGAATTCTTTGCAAAATAATGGATTTTCATGTTTTAACATCCGAATTTCAGCAATAAGATTTTTAACCTAGTCTTTCCAGCTCTAAAATAGTATTAATGTGATAATAAATCAAGAAATTTCATATTGTTTTGATGTTTAACTGATTTTAAGTTAAACATTTTTGTATGTATATTTTGGTATTGTTTAAAACTTGCAGCCACTTTGTGTGAAATAATATACTATCGCTTATATATTTACTCCCAGCCAACCCTCATCAAGGTCTGTATACTCAAAAATATATTAAAAAACTTTTAGTTCCTTATATATCCATGATATAATGAAAAACAATCAAAATGTGTGCATAAAAAGCCAATGCGAGTTAAGATCTAACAGATTTATAAGGCAATACCATTTGTTTGTTGTGACTGTGAAGTGATTTTTTAAAATATTTTGTTTGAGGGGGAGAAATGAGGATTTAAATGTAATGTTTGGAAGAAATAGTTTTTTTTTCGGATCAATAAAAAATCTCCTTGTATTCATGACCCATGTATATCATATTTTATTGCTTTATATTGCAAGAAAATTATTTATTTTCTCTGCAAAGCCTTTAGAATTTTGTCTAAGTTCAAACTCCTGCTAATTTCAGCTTCAACAAGAATAAATGATAAATGGTTCAAACGTTCTTGCTAATAAAATGATCTTCTAAAGGTAGGTTTTGATTAGTTTCCGCTTAAAATCTTTTTTCAACATTCCCATAGTGCTACAAAGCGAATTTATTATAGGCATGTCAAATATTTTTTGAAAGCAGTGATCTTTTAAAAGATGTAAAAACGTTGCAAAGTTCCAAAGAAAATAAATTCATTTGAGCATGACTCCTTAAATTAAGCTGTTGCTGTGAATGCTCATGCTGTAAAGAAAATGCTGAAATTATTTTACAGAATCCTCATCTTGCATATCTGAGGTATTCTTTCTTCATATTGCCACTGTTATTTCTTCGTCTATGGATATTTTCAATATCTAACCCTAATGTTTCACGTTCTGGTATAAACTTTTTTGATTTTTTTTAGTTTTTTCAACTTTCCACCACTAAATGAAGTGTTCCTTCTTCTGGGGTATGACTGTATACTGTCAGTTACGTATCTAATTACATTGGACATTTACACGTGTTGATGGATACCTCCTTTATTGACGAGTGACAAAATTAGTTAGCTTGTTAAGATGACTGCTGACACTTACAAGATTAAATCTACTACTTTTACACTTGACGGATGAGAAATTTTCTCCTTGAGATAGAAAAAAACCTGAACCTGACGACAGTTACATTTTAGTATGGCTCCGTTATAACTCGTCCTCTTCCACTACAAAAAAAATTAACTGCAGGAAATAACCTATAATAGTCGTGTCTTAAACATACAACTTATGATGTTTTATGAATATAATAATGATTATCGTATAACATAAATATGTATTGCATGTTCACGCCAAATGGAGAGTAAATTCTACTATAGGTGGTGGAAGGGCAATCAGAAGCAGTGGGTTCAATTGGCTTGAGGTTAACTCCGACTAAAATGAGCTTGCAAATCCTTTTCAATGAATGAGTTAACCCAAAACTTTTAGCTCATAGCTATCAACTTTAGTGATAACACCAATTCCCCCTAAACATAAGGGGAATTTTAAATTTGTAAATGTTATCTTAAAGGTTTTGTTTTTTAGAAGGGCAAATTTTATAATAAAATTCAAAAAGTTTTATTCCTATGTGAGCAATAATACATTTGCAAAAATTGACAATTGAAAAAAATATCAATATGAAATTACGTGTTAAATAAAAGTTATGCTTACTTTACTGTTAAACTGTGACAGACAAGGCTAGAAACAAAGTTTTCTGCATCTGTCAGAGCGCATGATGAGACATTTCCTGATGTTGATATGGCATGATGTGTGGGCGTCATATCGCCCAGTGAAGTAATACTACTTACATAGTTGGACATTTTATTCGAATTCATCTGTAATAGAATATAGGAGTAAATGTTTCTTCCGCTGTTATTTCTTATAAGTCGCTTACGTATTAGAACAAAGATTTTTAAAGTTTCTAATTCAAACTTCAGTTTATTGATTTATCTTAAAAGCAATTCTACAATAGGTTTTATACATTATCATTATTTTTACATGTAATAAATAAATGTTAAAGGAACATGAATCTAAATAGACGAGAATTATAAAATACAATAATAATCAAAATGAAAAAAAAATTCTGTTCATTAGCTGTTTCAATTAAAGATAATAATAACAAAACATTTATAACAAATTTTGTTTAGTTTATTATTAACACATTGACTGTCGCGCTGAATTTCTTACAATGTAAACTATATGACCCGCTGATTACCGGTGACCTATACGGCAGTCAAGGTGTTAAAGTATTCACTGTCCTTGAATAATTTCGGATACCAGAAAAATAAGTAAGCGATTCAGTGTTGGTTTTTAGATGTTATAGTTGTATAACAAGAGTTGATATTTCTCCTGTGCTGTATCACCTATTGAGACGTGGTTTCATTGCATGATCCAGTATACGTGTGCAGGATTTTAGGGATTAGAGCTTTATTTTGCATTCATGAATTTGTGTGGCTTCTTCCCAAGACTAGGATTTTTTTTCCGTTACATTTTCATCATACCATTTGATATGTCCTATCCTTTGGCATACAGTATGACAGTGCAGAGTCGTATACAGCGACCTTCAGTTAGAAAGCTTTACAAAATATTTCTGGCCATGATTGTTATAAACTGATCAATCCTTAGACACGCTTGGAGACTTGTAATTTCGAAACGAAAAATTTAATAATTATTAATTAAAATCATTGCTGAGACAACTGCAATGGATATCATTGGCTTTGTCTGGTATAAATTCTGGTAAGAAAAAACTTTTTAAATTAAAATGTATTGGTAGTTAACGTCTATTTGCAGGGGCCACTATGGCTTGATAATAAGATCTGGGCTTCGAGCTCTGAGGATTGCAGTTTGGAGACCCAATTTCATTCTGGTACACATTAAATCTGTCGGTGAGGTACAGATGTGCTTACTTTAGTGTGATGCGAAACTTGGATGAGTGAAATTCAGGTTTCTTCCTTGTCATCTAAGCCAAAAAAAAAAAAAAAAAAAAAAAAGTCGCAACTTTAACTTAACTCTTATGTGTGTGTGAAGTTTTAGCACTTTTCCAGAGTTTTATCGACGCTAAACCTTTTATGTGAGATAATAAAATGACTGTTTCATGGCACGATTGATAATTTTCAATATTTTCAATTGGCAGTTAAAAATGTCATTATGCCTGATAAATCATAAGCATTAAAATTGGAGTTAACTCAATTTAGTGTTTTTCAAAGGCAGAATCTTTGAAGAAATAAATAAGCCATACGTTTAATCTAACTATTAAACTAATTTGAGATGTTAGAAAGCATTGATAAATGAATACTGCATGGAATAATTCTGAAGTTTATGGAAACAATACTGTGAATGTATATATTGTTAAGGAGGAATTTGGTCTCATTTTAAAGTTGATATAGAAGCATCAAGATGTTTAAGAACATGCTTTTCGATTATTTAAAGGAACTTTGATACGGAAATTTTATGATTTTTACCCTCATCAAACATTTCAATTTGAAAAATCAAATGCATCGACCTTGATGAAAATATCAGTGATGATAATATCAGACATTAATTTTTTTTAGTTATAATTTATACATGAGCTATTCACTTACAGAATGTTTAGAATTTATCGAAAAGACTACCGAAACGATCACTAAACAATCCATCCTTTATCCCTGTACTTCGAAATATCATTAATCAGTTTTATATTAATTGATTAATTTTTATTGTAAATTATTAGTATATTAGAAATATAAAATATATGCATGGGAAATTAAAAATTATATTTAAAATAGTTTTGAACACCACTTTGTAAAGGATAATTTATTATAACTTTTTCTATATAATTGGTAAACAACTGTTTTTTGAAAATAGATAAAATAATTTATAGTTATGATGGAGAATAAACATTTAAAACATATGCATGCCATAAAGGAAGGGCAGTAAAATTCTTCAGAAATTTAATTATCCTAATTCTATCTTCATTTAATTCAAGCTTAATAGTTTCCTAAACTTTAAAATAGTCTTTATATTCGTCTTATGTGTTGTAGCGTTCTTATGTAATAACACACTTTTATCAACTAATAAATGAATTCTTCCCTGAAGGAAAAAAATTCATTCTATTCAGTTATGGAAAGTTTTATTCATGTAATTGAGGTATTCGTCTCTTTCTTACTCGAATAAGCAAGATTCGTTGTATCATTGTTTGAATTGCATAAATTTAAAATAATTGAACTTTACATTTTGAAAGACTTTGAAGGTTATTTTGATTAATCTCATTTACGAATCTAAACTTCCATAAGAAAATCTTGTATCATTCTGGTGCATTTTGCCATTTTTCTTAATGTTATTCGCAGATTGGCTCTCGTAAAGATTGCATTATACTTTGTGGCTAAGAAGATTTATATAAAAATGTATTAAATAAATGTAAATTTTTGATTCTGTAAATGAACATACTTATTTCGCTTTTCTTGTGTTTTGTTTCCAAACTATATTGTAAAATATTTATGCCTTATGCATTTCGTCGATTTTCGTGATTTTATTTACTGTGCATAATCATAGAAATGAATAATCTTCACATGAAGTATGAAATGACTGATTTAACGCTTGACATCTTTAACTAATCTGGCATTATAGATAGCTTAACAGCTTTAAATTGGTACACGTCTTCGACATGTTAGAAAAATTGTTGTATGTATTCGAAATAAAATTAATTTTTATCGTTATGCTCAGAAGACAAAAAAAAAAAATTCTTACGATTGACATGAACTGATTACCCTTACCCACATTTTTACATAAGATGTAAAATAACAATTTCTAAAGAAATGCCGTTTGCAAAAGAACAGTAATTCCACGAATATGTAAATACTTTTTTGTTAATTACATACATACCTGAGTAACATGAAGTGAATCTGTGTAGCCTTTAGAGCAATTTGGAGGACTTTGGGCATCTTGCAAACCCAAAGAAAGTGTCCTGCAATCGTACAGCACAAGTGAAATTAATTTAAAGGACAGAAATTCTATTACGATAATTCTTGGCATATTTCAAATGATGATCCTTATAAAGATAAAACTTATTTAAATAATAAAGACTTAGTGCTATATTATTTAAATTAACATTATTGCATTGTTGAATCACTAACCCAGAATAAATAAATTTAAAATTAAAATGTTAAAACTATATTTTTATGACGCAATGTTCCATTTATTAGTAAAAGAATAATTTCGCACTCTTTATTCTCTTCTCTTTTATTTTATTATTAAATTCTAAGTTATACGACTGAATTCCATTGTTAGTTTGTCGGTTTAATTTATAGATAAACAAACAAACAATTTTTGAAAGAGTAAAATATATAATAAGTGAACTTCATACAATTTAAAATTATTTACATTACTTAAATAAACACAACTGATTTTAAAGGAATTATATTTTTCTATCAATTAAAAGTGATTCTAAAATTCCAAAAACAAAGGAAAAAAATCTTTATCGTAATTTAAATAAAAAAATATCCTGATAGATTAACAAATCTTACCTAAGTTCTTACAGATTTTTGAATTGATGAATGATAAAATTATAATTTTTCAGATTTACTTATGTTATATTAAGATTTTTTTAGCATCGCTCCAGAAAATGCAAGTCCATTCAGAAAGCGTTCAAATATCCAACCATGCCAATGTAAATGATTTAGATTGATTAAAATAGCGGGAATTAGTTTAAGCTAAAAATGACTAATAAATACTAAACATCAATTCAGAATTAAAATATTTTTTTTTCAATTATCAGTATACTAATAAAATCAATTTTTAATTAATACGTATATTTTTTATTTATAATTAAAACACGATACAAAAAAATCTATTATGTTAAATCCTTTTGTTATAAAAACACCTTTCTATACTATAACCGATCGGCTTCTTTCTATATTATATTTTTTCGTCTATGGACAAATATTCATTAACTTATAAAATCATTAATGCTCTTTTTTAGAATTTTAGTGACTGCTTTCTTCAGTTATTTGCCGAAACATACCTTTGAAGTAAGATCTTAGCGTTACAAGTTGTCATAAACATTCTGTAGACAAAACAAAATTATTTTATAATGAAATACTAAAAACAATGCACAATAAACAATAATAAAAAACACATTTGCTAACAAATGCACACATTTTAGTAAATGCATAAGATCCATTCCATCTATTTAGCAGATTATCCCCAGAATAGTTTCATAATTTTTCAAGTTGTAATGCATTTTCTTATCTCCATCCAACAGATGAAATTTTAAATTGTAGAATCCAGTACTTGTATATGCTAAATTAAACTTTGTGATGATAAATTGAAGTGCTCGAGACATTTGCTATATTCCTTGTTAAAAAATTTGGCCGCTACTTGCTATAAAATTTTGCTCATTAAATTTATTGTAGAACTTTTGATTTTTTTATTAATTAGAAAATTACTTGTAGAGATATACTTTTCAGAAAAAGAAATCTGAAAGATAATCTATCTTATTTTTCACATTTAATAACATCTAATATATATAAAAAAAATGCGTAAAATATTCTTTTTCTTCTTTAGGTTGGATTATTAATTTTCTTTTCTTTCTTTAATTTGAATAAAATGTTTTAATAATATAGATTGATCAAACTAGCTTGATTATCTGGATCTATTACGGCTTTTAATGTTCTTTTTTTTTGGAGGGATGTTAAGAATTTTCTAACATTTACAGAAGATCAACCGAAAATTGTTTTAACAACAACAACAAAATGCTTTTCCGTTGGACAGTGAATCGTATAATAAGAAAGATTAAAGTGTTTTTAAACTGTGCGCAACAATTTATTTTTACTTTCTTGTATACGAAGTATACAAAGTATTGAAATCGTCAAAAAATTCGAACTCGAAATTTTGTCGAATTTCCATGTTTCAGAACACCCTGCATCGAAAACAATATTTTTGAAATTATGTCTGTCTGCCTGTCAGTGAGTATGACAACTAAAAAACCCTTTGAGCTATACAAATGAAATTTGGTATATGGTCTTTATTCCAATTTTTTCTTTATTTTTTTCTGTCAAATATTCAACGAAATTTATTCAAAGGAAGTCTGTCTGTCCGAATATAAGTGAACTCGATAACTTCAAAACATTACGAGCTAGAAATATGAAATTTTCTACAAAGATTTATCATCTAAACTGTCGATATCTACCAAGTTCTGAACCAAATCAGTCAAGGGAGAGACTGTTTGCTTCTCTGTAATTTCACAAGCACGTAAACACAATAGTTCAATAACGCACTGACTTAAATATATGAAATTTTGTACCTACAATTGTAGTTCTACATAAAATTTTTGGTTTAATGGGTTGAAAAAAAGACATCTAAAATACATATTCGGTTTTCTGGTACTTTTGTATTATCGCATCCCAGCGATGAATCGCGAAAAAAAAAATCCACCAAAGATCACATTCTAATTGATTTTTTTCATAACTATTATTCTCCAGTGCTATACATTTAATAATACACATTTATTAGAGTATGAGAAGGAGTTTATTTTGTTTGATTTATGTAGAAATAGTGCCTTTATGTTAACTTTTTAATATCCCTGTTTTATTGTATTCTTGTTAGCATTACAAGTGTCAATTATGAAACCATTCCTGGACATTGACAACATAACATGTAAACATGGGTTACCTGCAACAGAAAACGGATAGTACATAAAGGTGCAGACAGAAAAGAGGAACAGAGCAATAGAGGAAGAAAGCAGGCTTACTGTGAGACAGGAAAGTGCTCGTTCGTTTCCGGAAATTTTCTGGGGCGTCCACGACTCAAATGACGTCGGTTGACAAACTCACAGTCATCTACCATCCAGAACGAGCCAAAGTCATCCTCATATCGCACAAAACACTTATGGAGGGACAGGTTTGTGCGTATTGCATTCTGTGCAGAAAGAAGGTGGTGGGAGAGAGGGACCATTCAGATATGTGAAAGGATGCAAACATAAATGCAGGACCAGGAAAGGCAGCCAACACAAAAATGTTTAGATATTGAAAGGAATGGCAGGAAAGGAAGTGAGAGGGAGAGAAAGAGAAAAAAAGAGTGTTATTTGACGGTGCAAGAATGACACACAACATAAACAATATCCACTGTACACATAAACATACCCAATGCGTTCCTGCAATCGCTGCGGTCTGCGTTTGTAGAATTCGATTTCATCCACCGTCCACACTGCACCTTTTATATTCTCTACTCGCATAAAACATTTGTGCAAGCTGAGGTTGTGTCGTACTGCATTCTAACAACAAGAGACATCTTCTTTTACTATAAGTTCGATACTAGTATACATAGTAAACTCTTTCAGCATTATGAGATGCGTTTTCCGAAGATCGTCTTTTTAGCTGTGGAGCTGAACATTTCTGCAGTAGACCGAGGAAAATTACTTCTCAAGAGTTGTTTTTTCATTAATGTGAGAAAAGGTGCAGTACGTCTTTAAAAGTAATAGATTTATTTAGGTTTTGTTGCTGTGGGATCAGATATCATCATTTTCACCAACAACCAACATATTTTATTGAATAAAAGCTGTAAATAATATTGAGCTGGTAATTTTCTATTGATATTTTAAGAAGTAGCTTGAAAGAAATTCTTTGGGTTCGGAATTTAGTAAGATGAGCATAATTTGTTTCATCAAACTTTATAACAACATTTGAATTACCTGAAATATTGATCTTTCACAAAAATAAATAATCAAGAGCAAAAAATACTTTTTAAACTTCCTTTTTTCCCTAAACATTTTTTATTCATTACTTTATTCTTCTTGATCTATATGCCCATGGTTCTATTTTGCTATTTGCTAAAATAGCTAGAACTGTTGCTGAATTTAGTTATATTTACGTTGTAAGTAGACTATGAGAATGGAATAAAAATAGTGGTTTACCATAAAACTAATCAAAACCAAAATGCGATGTTGATAGTTAACAGTTCTTGAATTCTTCTATAATAAACGATTCAGTTTAATCCAATTGTTTTGTAATAGTTTTGCAGTATCTAAACGTTGCGTGCCTTTTCAGATCCACAAATGCCAATTTTAACGCCGTTTAATGATCTGAATTTATACTCAGTAAATGCTATGATCAGGAACAAGGAATATCTCAAACATTTTCAGTGATATATTTAAATTATATAATTCCAGGTGATACGTTTGATTTATACTGCAATTGTTACTCTTTATTAGCATGAACTCGAATATGATACAAGTCCAAAGCTTTCACGTTAATGTGAATGAAATACCCATTCAACTTATGCATATTGTTTTAGACTTTTGATGGCAAATACATACCCATAAGGCAAAACATTATGACTGCAAATCAGCTGTAAAATATCAAAAAAATGTTTTACGCCAAATCGTGACCAAAAATAATTTTATAGTCAGTGGAATTGAAGATGATAGGATGAAAAACGACACTATGATCTTAGTTAAATTACTCCACTGCAAAATATTTAATTAAAAAAAAAACAAATTTCTGAATAAAGTTCTATATTTATGGCAAAAATCGTTTCATTTAACGCCGAATTTTCTATGAAAGACGCTCAGAAGCACGTACTACCTCATTAACCGATCTGCATAATCTCAACATAAATTGTTACTGTTTGTTATTAATCGCAGGAGTATAATAAACATCGTTTTTGTTATATACAGTGCGCGAAAAAAGTATAAGGACAACATGTAATTGCATGAAAATATGCTTTATTTCCATTTCACCTAAATGAACTTTTTATATTTCTTACTTCTGCTGCATAATTTTGTGATAACACTTATACCACATAAAAAACATAATTTAGCTTCAAAATATTGATTTTACAAAATTTAACATTAAAGGAAATACGGAAAAAATTATAAGGACATGTTGTAAAATACTTAAAAAAATGTTTCAATAATCAAGAAAGCTACCTTTTTTCAATCACTTAAATAAGCCGAGAGGTCATAGATTCTAAAAGATCTTTTAAAATGTTCTCAGATATTTTTTCCCAAGCGTCTTTGATAGCGACGACAAGATCTAGTGTACATTGATACTGTGTGCCGTTTTTATAAACTTCTCGGGCTAGAAGTCCCCATAAGTTTTCTATTGGATTAAGATCGGGACTTCTCGCCGGCCAATCAAGTAAATTTACAGAATTAGCTTCAAACCAGAGTTGTGCACTCGTAGAAACGTGTATCGAAGCATTATCCTGCTGAAAAATATAGTCCCCTGAAGTAATTAGTGCCGCTTCAGGTAACAAACTTTCTCCTAACATATCAACATACCTGTCCGAATTCCTTTTACGGTTGATAAATACAATTGGAGTGGTTCCATTTGCCGCAAAAGCACCCCATACCATAACTGAGCCACTACCATATCGACGGCTGGAAAACATTTCCTTGGTCTTCCGCAGATCATACCAAAAATAACAAAAACCAACAGGTCCATCAAGATTTTTTTTCGTCCGAAAAAATTACATTAGCCCACTTTTGACCAAATGTATTTTTTGGCAAAGTAAACTCTTCTTTTCTTATGATGATTTGTAATAGGGGGGCGTGATACTAATTTCCCATAAGAAACTTGAGGATGTTTACTCAAAACATTTTGAACGGTCCTTGTTGAGCGTGGTAAACTGAAATTTTGTCTAACTTCATTTGCGGTTTCTCTTTTCTCGCAAGCTCTCCTTACAATCATTCTTTTTTGTCGACGAGTGAGAATTTCTGGTCCCCCAGTTCGCTTTTTCATACCATACATCCCAGGAGTTTTTAGAAAATTATAAACCACCGTTTTAGATCTCTTGATTCTTTTTGAAATTTCCCATCCATTTAATCCACATTCTCGAAAAGCAACAATTTTTCCTTTTTCAGAGTCAGAAAGTTGAGTTCCTTTGGGCATCTTTCAAAAATTCACACTGAAAGTCGCCGAGTGGGAAATTCTTTTCGCAAATGAATCTTTTAACTCGGAATTGTCATTTTATGCTTTCAAATATGCAAATTTTTAAATAATTAGTGGAGAAAAAGCAATGTCCTTATACTTTTTTCCGTTTTCATTTAGGTTTAAAAATCAAATTTAAATGTTATCAGATTTAAAATTGAAAATTTTAATTACTTTAAGCATAAAATATTTTAGTTTTACTTCTATTTTTGCTGCAAAAATTTGCATACGATTCTGTGAACAATGCTTCTAGATTTGGCGATTTTTCGCGTGTCCTTATAATTTTTTCGGGCACTGTACCTGTGAATTTATATGCAAATGTATTTTTCACGATATACTACATGCCGGAATAACGGAAATACGTAGTCCTTAACAGAATTTCATTTCTTACACCAAAAGTAAGCAGAAAAAAAAATTTCAGTAGGATTGTGCACAATATTTCATAACTGAATTTCTTTCCAATAGAGCCAAATTGAAAAAACTCCTGTAAAAAATGTACATTGTAATTTTAAGTTGCAATTCTGAATTATGATAATTTTCTTGCATTTCGGTGCTGACTCTAAAGGAAGTAAAGATAAAATGTTTCGACGGCATCAGTTTACATAATTACAGATTGTCATGCTACGTTCTGTAGCACAAAACAGATGGAAATAATACTAACTTTAAGATACCGCTTCTTGAAATCTCTTTATTGTCGAGACTTGACAGTCATAATGTTTTGGCAAATTGTTGTTTCTCGATACATGTCGATAATAAATAAACAAATACGAATATATTCGTCAAACCTCGATTATTTAACTTCGAAAGTGTGCATATGCATGAATATTTTAATTTATATAGTTGTAAAAATAAAGCAGTCACATACGTAAAGCAAAATTACAAAATTTAGAATTTAAAAAAAAAGGGCGGCAAAAATTTGTTTCCCCTCCTTTCACCTTTTTGAATTTGTTTGATTCCTATTCTGCCACACTTTTTAAATTTAACAGATTATTAGTCTAAATTTTATGTATTAAGATCCATGTAGTTCAGAAATTTATATCCTGAAAATAATAACTATTTAGGAACTAAGAATAAAATAAAAGAATAAGAAAGAAAATAAATAAAATGTGATTTCTACAAGATAAGTTGAAATCGATTTATAATTAAAAATTCATTTTCTGATTAATATTTATATTGGGAATCTTTTAACGTTGATTTTTTTTGTTTCAATTAAAATCATACTTAGGACTTTGTAAATTAAGTTTCCACAAAGAAACCCAGTAAAATTTGCTTTATACAATTTAAAAAAAAATAAGAAAATCAATTCCGAATCGTTGAATAATCGAGATTTGATAAAGATGTTGAGTTTGTATTAAACCTAAATCGGTAAGGAATACAGTACCTTCCACGTTGCTGCATTTCTTCGGAAGTAACAAAACGTGTTCTGGAACCAATTGTAAATTTCATTTAAAGTTAGCTGCCTTTCTGGAGATTCAATAATGGCCTGCAATGAAATAATAAAAAATTTATTACATTTATAATGATAAAAAATGTATACACAATTTAAATGTGACAGGTGTCGTTTAGCAATTGTTTAATTTTTCAGTCAACTGCTTTGGGGCCATTTCAAGTATGGGAATAGAAAGTTAATAATCCAGGGCTCAAGTCCCAGGTGTCGGATGATATACTAATAAGTATGGCTAAAAATGGCTTTTTTCCCAATAGGGATCAATAAGTAGATGAGATGTCTGAGACTTGCTATAATAGGACTAACAGAATAGATTGATTAGCGATTGGATGCGGCCAGTCATTTAAATTCGCCCGTGAAGACACGATCAGGATTTCATATTCATAAGTCAGCTGTTAGCTATAAGAGGTACTATTACCCCAAGGGATACGCTCTGAGGGGTATGAATACCTTTCGGAACATATCCTAAAATTTTTAGATTTGAAAAATAGTGATGGCAAAAATAAAAAAATCGAATTCATAAGAGGTATACAATTAAGATATTAACCATTGCTTTACAAGGCTTGATTTCAAGTTGCATTCTATGGTAGTCACTTGGATAAGTTAACTATTAATCTTTTGTGTATTTGTTACTGTGAAAGACCGAAATAAGAGAATGCAAACATTCTTCCATGTGTATCAATATTCTTATCCGGTAAATGTTAACATTCACCGAAATGGCAACTACGTAAATGCTGACATTCACTGGAGGAAGTCGACATTTCCCAGATATCGGTCTTTCACTATAATACATTCAAAGCCATTCCATGCCAAGCTTGGATTGAATGATATATTCTTCATATTTTTTGATATGTAGATCGAATTTATGAGAGTAGATAACTTGATAATGTTATTGTAAAATGCAGATTTCAATTGAATGCCATAGCATAAGCTATCTGAACTCAAGTGATCAATGATATAAAAATTATCAAGATATTTTGAAAATATGTGAATTTAGGTCTAGTCGAAACCTAAAGGGTAATTAAAGCTGTCTCTCTATAATCCGGAATTTCGCAAATCCGGCCTTCCGAAGTGTTAAAGAGAAAACACGTCACTATATGTTAATTGATGTGTGTGATTTTGGTACGACATAAGCAATAGGCTGCTGGTAAAATTTGAATTTTATTTTGAAATATTTATTGTTTATAATTTTATATATTTTGGGCAATAAGACATATATTGCTATTAAATGGCATTTTTATGTGAACCTTGACATTAATGACAACTTCGATTAACATATGCTGGTTCACTGAGACGACTGTATATTGTTAACAATAAAATGAATTAAAAAACATATTTTTACTAAATGAATTCAAAATGACTTTTATTGAATTATTTACCTGTCTAATAAGAGAGGCATAAGTGAATGGAGGACGGACATCTGCATTCTTGTAAAATTCCCGGTTTCTGGTGATTTCTGAAATGTAGAAGGGTTTTACAAATTATTACAAAACAAAATAATTCATAAATAACTTTTTGTTTATAAACGTTAATTACAAAGAGGTTGGTGTTTATTTCTTTAACTCAAATTTTTTTCATTAATCTTAGTTACCTTCCGTGATATCTAAGTTGACTCTTTCTGCCGCCCTTCTTCGAACAGGAGGTTCTGGATATCCATGTGGATCTGCAAAACACATTTCGATATAAATTCATATTTTTCTTTACTATTCCAAGAAAACTAGAAAGATATTTACAGCCTTTGATGACGTTCTCGATGTTTGAATCACAATGGGTTTTAAATCTTGATCCACTTAATTGGAAATCGTCTAGAGTCTCATGTATTTCATTAAAAGTGTAAAAGGGAAGACGAAATTGTATATCATGAACATGGAAACATTTAAAAAAATGCATAATATTGTAGAATTTCGGGAGATTTGATTGACTTGTAAGACAATTCGATTATAAAAATTTATTTTTGTGCTAATGAGGAAGAATGCTTTATATTTTGAGTGTTAATTAAATGTCAAGAAAGATAACATAACGACAAGGAAAATAAGATGACATTCAACAGCAGCGGATTAATTCTGAAAATATTAGTTTTCAAGAGACAACGAGAGTGTACGTATATCCGTATTGCTATCAATCAGTTTTACAAGGGATTGATAAAAAATTTCAAAGAAATATAGTAGATAAAATTAAAAAAAAAGCTAATATAATTTTTGGGATGATGCGTGAATTGAAAATCATTAAAATAAATTAAACATAAATAGTTGTATGTTATAGATATCCATAGATTTTATTGAAACTCTGCTCACAAATAGTATGAATAGAAGGTTTCATGATAATACATAAATAGGAATTAATGAAAGGTTTCGTGACAATTATTGAAATGATTAATTAATGGAAGGTTAATTGTCAGATTAATTTCTTTTTAGCGCTGTCATTCTAACAGAACAGAAATACTCATTTATTTTAAATAATTTTATTTACTTCCCAAGCGATGCCTTTCACAGTGCTTAGTTAAATTTTGTATTATTCTTAAATAATTAATAAATAATAGAAAAAAAATCACTATAGGAAATTTTTCAAATATATTCTACTGTCTTTAATTTTTTAAAAGAAAATATGAAAATTAAAAAAAATTACTTGGTGCAAATAACATTTATATTTTAATCAAAAATATTCGATCCAAAATTTGAAAAAAATCTACAAACTTGCTGGAGAATCCAACCACCAAACGTTTTTCTTAGCTCGGAACATTTTTGAATTAATGTACTCATTGACAAACATAACTCCAAATTCAAGAAAGTCGAAAACACAGAAATTCGTCAAAGTCGGTTTTTTAACGATTAAAATATTTTCTCTCAGTATGTTTTGTATAGGAGAAAATAAAAAGTCAGTGACCAGTTACTACTTTATTCAAAGAAGAATATCGCACTTTATTCTGCCATGATGGGGTTTCTAAAACTAATAGAAATCTAAAATGACCACGACATCTCTGGTAATGCATAGATGCTGTGTGTTTGTAACATAAAATTATTTTATATTTTGTTTATTCGGTTGGAAAGGGAGCATTAGACTTGATGGAGCAGGTTCTTGACTTACTCTCACATATGCACATTCAAGAATCTCATATTGTTCTATGTGTAAGGGGTCCACTTGCCTTCTAGTAAGCTGGCAACATGGCCAGTCCGTAACAGAATACCACTCAAAGTTCCCATTCTACACTGAGCTGAGTACTATTTAACATATATAATTTCACCACATACAACCAAACTTAAATGGAATCTGGACTGTAAAGCCTAATATAATCTAAAGCCAACATTTAATACATGAATAACATTTTAAAGATACACTATTGTCGTTTAAATTTAGCTCAGTAGAAGTCTATGGTAAGCAAAAATGACGCAACAGTAATATAATGGGTGAATTTTTGTGATGGGAAAAAAAAAAAAAAAAACCCTAGGAAAATTGAACACCACTGTTACCTAACTAACTACCTACCGTTAAACTGGAAAGTATTAAATGATTTTCGGAAGTCATAAAATTACTAATTTTTAATTTTCTGAATACTTTAGAAAGAACTTAATAAGGCATTGTACTTATGAAGCTTTATTTTTATGAAATTTCAACCTTTTCACATACAATGACGAGTCTGTCTCTTGCATAAAATTACTGAATTTTTAAATCTGCAATGTGAAAATATTAATAAATTTAAAATGCAAAAATCCCTTTAAAATTCAGCTCAGTGTATCAAATGCCATTATATTATTGTAGGAATCGAAAAAGTAATAAATATCCCAAATAGGATGAGCCATCTAATTAGAAAGTAAATTCGTAGGTTAAGGGATTAATAATTAACTATAGTCCTGAACGAGCAGTCACAATCTTCTTTAATCCTTTTCCAGTCTAATTTCTTATTTATTTGCAAAAAAAAAAAAAAATTACAATTTTTCATCAAAACTATTATTTCCGGATCATGTTGCCATCTATGAATGTGCAAGTACAATATAAGTAGAAGTGATGACATATGTTGAGTGTTAAAAGCAGATTACTGATCCTTCAAGCAAAACGCAAAAGGTAAAAAATCTGGGAAAATTCTCATCACTTTGTGATAAATATTTTAACTGAATGACGAATAGCTTTTTTAAAAACCATAAATGTGATAAACTTTTTTTGGGTGTGTGTGTGTGTGTATGAGCAAGTTGAAAAAAAAAAAAAAAGTCCGCACAAGCTCTTGTATCAGGACATTTTTTAAATGTAAATTTAGTTTTTTTTAAAACTAAGGTTATTATTTAGGCTTATTTTTATATTTTGATATAAATATTTGTCATTAAAACTTGAAAAAAATTTTTTTTTGCTAATGCTACTGATCTTTATTCAATAGCAATAAGGAATGTAAAACTAATTTCCGTTATTCTTTATAACTTAAATTTCCTTCAATCTTTTGCAGTAAATTTAGAGTAATTTCAGTTATTTATAGCATCGCAATTATGCGATAAGAAAGTAGAGTCTTCCCACTTTTAAAAATAAAAATTAGTTTTAATTTTATTCAATAGATGGCGACACAAGGTTAGTTCCCTCTCTTTCTCTCTTTATTTTGTAATACATGAAAAACCGAAAATTAATTATTTCTCCTGTCATGTTTCTTTCTTCAGTTCTTGGAATTTATTTATTCACTGTGAAAGTTCCGAGCAATGAAAATCTAACTCTTTCGAATCAAAATAATAATACAAGGAGCGTGGGATTGTTTTTAAATCTTTGTAATTATTGGTAAGCTCAACAGATGGCGCCCTAAGATTAGAGTTCTTTATTTTCGAGGGTTGAAGCATCCAAAGGCAATTAATTATTCTTTTAAATAAATCATGTTAACAAACAATTTCTTTTCGTATCTTCTAAGTTTATGTAAAAAGCAGAATTATTCTTTACGATACTATTCATACAATGATTTAACATAGATATCTACATTTATCAAAATTGCAAGCATTAAGATATATAATATTCTATTATTATAAGTGATTTGAAAAATAGTTTCGAAAAAATTAAAATAGCTGAATACATATGAGAAATTATTAACTAGGAACCTATTTAAATCCACTGCTTAGTGCTGAAATATTTCAAAATTTTATGTGAATTTGAAAAAAAAAAAAAACCTTATTGCACATTATATATCGATACGATTACAGTCGATGGTATTGGCATAGTAAGAAAATTACGAAACCCTTATCATTCAATTGAAAAAATTTCAAACCAAGTAACAAAATTCAATATATTATATAAACAAAAACAGTAATCTCATAATAGCGGCGGGGGGAGGGGTGGCAAAAAGAAAAAGTGAAACATATCCATGTTTTTTAATGAAATTTTAAATATATAACTTTTTTTTAAAACATTCTGAATATTATAAAATTTTTCCTAGCCTCACACAATCACAATTTTTGGAACAATCTGCATGTGCCTCCGAAATAAATAAATAAATAAATAAATATCATATGCAATTACTATACAGCCAGCTGCAGAGGCATAGCAAGGATAGCAGACGCCCAGCTTCATCTTTTCTTCCTTAAAATGTCTAAAAGACAGGGAATTTGAATTATAATGAATGCAAAATTGAAATGAAATTCTGTTATCAAATTAAAACCATGGGAAGTGGTGTTTCCAAATCTTCTCCGCATTCTCTCCAATAAAGTTCTTATCTTTCTTCCCCTACATAAATTTGTGGATCTTGGGTAAGACTGCAAATGCCTTGCATAGCAATGGCAAACAATTGTCACAAATTATAGATCTTTAGTGTGCACGTGCTAAGACATAATTGCAAGTACACGCACTGGTAACTGACAAATGATGGTTCGCGATTGGTTCATCTTTTCTCCATAGACCGGCGAAATTTGAGAGAAAATAATTTCAACGAAAGGCTTGTAAACGGCTTGGCTCATGAATGTATTCGCGTTTTATTATGTATAACGTTTATAAAAGAATGTGGGCAAAGGAAAATCAATGTCTGGCCGCGGTTGATTTAGGTAGTGCAAGGCAGTGCATATTATGAGGCTTCTTTTTTAATAAGCTGGTCAATTTAATCTCAAATTTTTAACTGAAAGTAAAATGAATTGTTAGCGTATCGATTTTTTTTATTTTAATTACTTTAGAAAAATACTTATGTTTTTATATAATTATCATGACTTATTGTGTACAAACGTAAATTCCTTATAGTCCTATTATTTAAACAAACTCTTGGTGTACATAAATATTGTTATATCCAAGTGAACGTAATCACGCAAGAAACTAATTAAATTTGATAATATTTTCCTAATATTTTATAATTAATAGAATTTTTACAAATCTAATTACTTAGCAACTAGACTAATAATATTTTTTTAAAATCGATATGTCTGTGGCTCTCCTCAGTCCAGCTGCCTAATCAGACATCCGTCATTGTATCTGGTACAGCATTTGGGCCATTTGTAAGGTAAAGGCTTATCGAAATCACACAGATCAAGGAATGTTGCTCTTTAGAGGCACATACAAAACTGGCAACAATACGAAGTTTGTCCTTTCTGTGAGACTTACCAGACATCGAGTGATGGTATCCTTTGTCGCTGAGCCGGCGCCGTATGGGTCCTGTAGAGGAAGGTTGAAGCAGAGGCTGGCTGAGAGGTGGCAGAAGTCTTGATGGAATGTTTAGTATAGATGATGACATGCTGGACATCGAGAGCGGCATTTGGTTACATGGAGGAAGCAAGTTCAGTGGAGGGGATGGATGAAGAGGCTTAGAGGAAGGAAGCTTGCAGTTGTTAGTGTTTTTATTAGTCGGATTACCCTGTGACAAAGAAAAATGACATAAAAGTTCATACGCGGACGGAATTCCATCTGTTTCAGTCTAGCTGCTAATATTATTTATCAAATATAGAAGCAAACAAACTAGACAACATTTTCTAGCATATTAGATGAACAACAGTTACAAACTAGATTAGAATGTTATCAGCTAAGTATTAATTATTATTTCTGTTATTTAAATTAGAGCTTCCTAAATATTTTACATTCGTGGCGACTTTTCGGCTGCAAAAAGAAAGTGAATACCTACGAATTGATGGAATATTTTTTTGCAATTTCCCAATATTTTCGCTTTTGGCATTTCCAGACATTATCCTGTTTGGTCCTCAATTAATCATTTAATGAAAATTAGTTGATTTCGAATCGAACACACTCGAATAAATTGTTTTTTTTATAGGACGAGATGTTCAGTAAATGGTTCGTTACCTGCATCTAGCACTTTAATGTGCAATATCATATATGTTTTTACTAATTAATATTTTTTTCAGTTCCTAGACATATTTGTGTTTATAGTGGAATTCTAGATGATTTAATAAAAATGTAGTTAAAATTTTATTGAAATATAAAATAAAGTTTGTATCAATCATTTTGGAAATATAGTTGAGCATCTATCTATATAATGAACATGAAGATTCCTAGAAAAGAATTCAATATATAGAAATTTTAATATACAGAAACAGATATTACAAATTTTTCATCACTTTCTTACTAAAAATATGTATAATTAATTCCATAGTGTTAAAGAAGATTCAAAAGATTTAAATTAGCAAATTAATTTATTAAAAAATTACAAATACGATATTTTCAAACTGATGCCATACTTGTAGAAATTTCATACTTTATCTTATTTATTTATTTATTTTGCATTTCACTTTACACGACTTACGGTGAATTTCTACTTAACGGATTTCATTTTGGGACCATAATCTTTCCAAGAAATCTAAAGCTAAACTGAATTTAAAGTAAAAATCTCGTTTTATGTTAAGAACAAAAATTTAGAATAACATACTATGCTTCACTGGAAAGTGTTTGTTGCTTTTTCGTAAATGATTTCTGAGCATTTACAATGCAGAAAAAATCGGCGAGACAATTTTTTTCTTATTGAATTTATTTTCCTATTTACGAACGAAATCGATGGTAAATTTTTGACAATAAGATATTTATATTTTTTATGAAGAATGTACACTGAAATTCGAATTGCCTCGTATATTAACATGGTCTAATACAATTTTTGAGAAAAGGGTTTTAATACGTCTATGAGCTGCTTTTAATTGAATGCATTTCCCCTAATTTATATAAGACAACTTCTAGTTTTATCATAAAAACGCAACAGAATAATTAAACTAATGATTAAGTTATTATCATAATATAATTTATGTAATACTGCCTTAGTAGTTTTTGTAAAAAATATATTCATTTTATTCCCCAAAATTCAGCAATGAAATTAAGATTTTCTAAGTGAAATTATTTCTTTAAGAATCAGTAATATATTTAAAAAATTAAGTTTGGTAGTTTTTTTTAAAGATTGGATTCAATCAACTACGCCTACCATTTCCAAATTTCCAGATGCTGAAGTTTTCATGTGCAAATGCTCCATCATAGCTTGAAGCCGATTTTTCTCTTTGTCCAGTTGAATCTCCAACTGCGACACCACTTGCATCTGAACACGAGCTTGAGCTGTGCTTCTGTCATCCAACTGGTGTTCTAAATTCATGTGCCTACAGAAAAAGAACACAGAATGGCGGAAAATTAAGCCTCATTTTTTATGATTCACATAAGAAAAAAAACCCACATCTGTAATATATACATTGAATATTGCCTCCGATTTGATTTTGATTCGTTACATTAATATTCGTTTTGAAGGAACACGAAAGTTATCAAGCATAGATTTCATAATTCTGAAATGTGGTATGATGGCAAAGATGGAACGTGAGTGGCTAATTCGTTCGTAAAAGAATGCTATCGCACGTACATGGAAATATTTGATATCGAACAACGAACAGAAAGTTCACATATACGACGAAACTTGGACTCATGATTCTTTGACCAGAAGCGTGATTTTTTGACAGTGTCGATTCTGTCCCTTAAATAATGCTACAAGTAGAGAGATGTCTGAAATCACGTTGAGGCGCTATACAAAATTTTTTTTATAAATTTCGTGAAGTACGTATTTTTTCAAATACGTATGGCAAACAACAAATAATATACAGGTATAGGAATCTCGAACAATATCAGATAGTAGTGAATTCGATTTCACAGGTAGATCAAGTGTATGGGAATACTGAACGTTAAATCCCTAGACTCGTAGGTCATGATGACGGTGAAGTGTTGAAGTAAGGGGAATAAGGATGCTTCTTCCTTGTAGTAAGGTATCATCTTCAATGATCCTTCTCAGGTATTACCATAGATTCAGGAGGGTCGCCACAAATAAACAAAACAATTAAAACAAGTCAAATTTTTTTTAAATAGTAGTTAAATACCATTTAAATTTAATACTGAGAAATATAAATTCATACCTTTAAACCTTTTAAATAAAATCAGATCTGTAATTTATGTTCATTATTTAAATATTGGTAATAAACCGAAAAACACGATGATTTTTACACTTTGGAATTCTTATCGACAAATAGGAAGTTCTTCCAAAATATGTTAAATACAGTATCCAAAATCGGCGAAATGGGATTGCTATCATTTATTTAACGACATGTCTTGAAATGGAATAAATTGTAGAGCACTAATGAGATATTCTGCAAAAAATGTCACATCAAATTATACCAATTTTGCATAAACTAAAACTTCTGTTTTCTTATTTTGCAGCGAGATCCTAGCAACGCAACACACACACATTGTACAACATTGTATGATAACAAACAATATTCGTAATGTTTATAATATTGTTGAATATTGAATTACATAATAATATCACACAATATTGTACAATGCGTTTTGCTCCCTGATGTTATGCATGCCCTAAAGAGGCAAGGACGTACTTTGTAAGGTTTCGGAGATTAAAAAAAGTTTGAATCTCTTGCACGGAAAAAAAAGCCCTTGTCAGGGCCAACACTTGTTGTTGAACATTGGGGATTAGAGACTCAAATTCATAATTGTTTAACGATTTAATTTTTTTCTTTTATATGTATATATGATTAACCAGTGTACATCATTTTGCACAACTAAACATAGAAATGAGTATCACTTACGTTAAGGTTAAATAGTTTTTCCATAGAGTCTACACATTTATCTAGTGAATAAAATTACAGCATAATTGATTATTTTACCCAAATTTGAAGTCTTTCATTGAGTTCTTGCAACTTTATTTAAATAGATCAAGTAAAATTTGTTAATTTACAAACCTGTTGCTTATTATCTATATTGTGCCATCTCAGAAAGCATGCCCAAGTAATATATGTGTAAAATGCCTTATGCAAACAATAAAACGCTTTCCAACGTGATATTAATTATTTCAGTTCACTGCTCGTGATGGCAGTACTAAAATTTCTTAAAAGCTTTCACTTAAAGAAAATATGATGAAACAATTCTGAAAAACAAGAAAGCGATTAAAAACTGTTGATAGTGCATTTATCGTACTTTTTAATTAATCATTTTAATTGAATTGGACATTTTGCATCTTAATTTATTTGTGAATTTTGTGGGCCATTTCGTTACTACTAGCCAAACAAGAATGAAATTGAAACCATCCGAAGATTATGTATTCACGTCAGATGGCTGCATATATACACTGGTGTGCAAAACTTAAGAAACAGGTATGTTTTTTGCCATAACTTCACGAGAAATCATCTGAGAGACATGAAATTCAGAAATGAGATACAGCATTTTGTTCTGAAAGAATGACGAAAGCATAGTTGCGCAGAAATGAATACAATGCATACAGTAGGGAATCAAACAAAAAAAGGCTTTATTGAACTCATAGTATCGTTACACATGATTGTCTGTCCAAGAGGCAGAACAGCAAGCAGATGTTCCTTAGTATGGGATATGCGCTCCCCTTACTGCCATGGTTGTTTCGCACCATCTCCCCATACTCAGCACCAGATTGTCCAACAGTTCTTGAGGTAAGAGTGCCCATTCCTCAATCAGCATCTGTTTAAGTTGTCGGGTGTTTCCAGGAGGATAAAATCGTGCCGCAAGGCGTCTCCCCAAAGCATCCCACACATGTTCTATCGGATTTAAATCAGAGGAGCATGCCGGCCAATCCATTCGAGTGATATCTTCACTTTCCAGGAGCTCCTCAACAGCATAAGTCCTGTGTGGCCGTGCATTGTCATCCATAAAAACGAAGTCTGATCCAATGGCACCTCGGAACAGACGCACATGGGGAAGGATCACCTCCTGACAATAGCGATCTCCAGTTACAGAACCTCTGTCGAAAACGTGGAGCTCAGCCCGCCCGTTCAAGGACCACAGAAACGATCTCTTTCTGTGATGTTACAAGCTATTCCCAACGCCAGTTGATTTGGAGAGAGGTCCGGACACGGTTTCATCCCAGTAACATCACGGAAAGAGACCATTGGACAGAGAATCATGTGTAACGATACTATGAGTTCAATAAAGCCTTTTTTTGTTTGATTCCATACTGTATGCATTGTATTCATTTATGCGCAACAATGCATTCGTCATTCTTTCAGAACAAAATGCTGTATGTCATTTCTGAATTTCATGTCTCTCAGATGATTTCTCGTGAAGTTATGGCAAAAAACATACCTGTTGCTTAAGGTTTGCACACCAGTGTACAATAATACTAAAGTTGTGTTTGGAATTATATTTAGCCCAAGTAACTACAAACCTTGGACTTTGCCCGCATTACCTTAAAAGATTCAGTTTGAGAAATTGTAGTTGTAGATGTGGTAATGATTATGATGACATTCCACACTATATTTTCTATTGCCCTATTCTTCATCATTTGAGAAAACTTATTAAACCTAAACTAAATATTTTCTAAATTCTATTAAACAATAAATTGACTTTAGAAGCTCAAAATATTTTGGATTTTCTTTATCATAATGAAAACAGAATTTTCCAAATTGAACAATAATTTATCCTGGTTTGTCAAGTACTGTTAAAAGTGGGCAGTATCTAGTGAGTACAAGGGAAAAAATGCAATAAGAACTCTATCAGGCCTTTTATTCCTGATTCATGGACTCTACCTTAGACTGAGCCATTGTATATATTTATTTTTCTATTTTTTTATTTTTTCATTTACTTATTTTTTAATTTTTTTATTTATATTTTTCACTTTTTTGTTTATTTATATAATTTTTTTTATTTAATTTTTATTTTTTATTTTAAATTTAAATTGCCTATCTTCGGTAAATTTTATTATTTACAAATTATGTTTCAATGATGCTGTTGGAATATTATGTAGACTCTTCTGCTTGGGCTATTTAGACTGCTCCACTTTTTCTTTTTATGTCTACTCTTTTTTTTCTCCTTTGGCTGGTTTTAGCTTCTAGTACACAAAATTATGAAAAAAATTAAATTGCTAGTCCTTTGATATCTATTTAAATTCTATTTTTAAAAAATTTTGTTTATGATCTTTTACCGGTGTAACGCCACTTTTGGTACCTAATCATTATCAGAACATAAGACTTAAAAGATAATAAATCTGCCATTTTTCTAAAATATGTTCGAGCACAAATTGGCTTGATATATTGCTATTTGATATCAGATGCAGGATTCCGAGTTAAGGCCACGCTATTGAAGTGAGAGCGAAGCAAATGAAGTATGCACACTATTAATTAAAGCCCATCGCCATTTTTACAGATTCCTGATACTAAAAAGATGAGGAAACTCCTTTATACGATGAACAGTGATTATATGCTTAAAATACAAAAAAATTCACAGTAGCCTCAGTCGCAATATCCAATACAGCTCCTAATAATAAAAATCTTAATCTTTAATGTATAGGTTTGCATAGCTGATATCGCCAAGATTACAAACAATACAAATAAAGTCTCAATGTAATGGGTAAACTTTAACAGCAGGCGATTTCTAGAATTTGGATTTGACTATGGGTCTTAAGTTGTTTCACCAAAGGTCCGAGTATGGATTGGTTTATTTTTCAGTGTTATTAATTAAACAGAACTAGTCTGATTTGGTCCAGTATAACATTGAATTAATGCCTGTTGCATGCTATTTCAATCCAGCAAATAATTTTTTATTATTCTTGTAGTAAAAATTCTAAAATTACAGTCTAAAGGCAATATGAAAGGGGGTTATTATCACAGAGGCTGTCAGCCAAAGATTTCATAAATTTTTAAACAATGAGACATAGCATAAGATAAGACAGCTAAAAGGGATCAAGTCAAAAGAAAAAGAAAAACGTGTTAATGTATTCGTGTTTTAAAATTTCACCTCTGTAGCAGAAATATATCAATATATTGGCAGTAAATATTATATATTAATAATACATTGATATATATGATTTTTGTTAACGAGATGATATTTTGACAAGAATTCATCTTTGTACTTTCATTAATTCTTTGTACTTTCCTTTTGACTTGGATAACTTCAAGCAATATACCGATGATACATATGAATTTTACTGTCTCAAACCTCATTAAACTGTCAGGGAGAAAAATGGGTTTCAATTTCGTTACAAATACCAAGTTATATTTTGATTTGAATATATTGGTTTGGTTAGTGGATAAATTGTTGGATGTGGTATCTAAATGAGTTCGTCCTCCTACCAAAGAAAATTTAAGTTGGCTATTCAAAACGAAAAGAGTTTCTAGTGTAAATAAATTGAGTTTTCTTTTCAAAGATTAATTTCTTAAATGAAATGAATCTTTTTTATTCCATTGCTATTGCTTAAGAATACTTGGTGATGACGGGTTCGAATCAGCAAAATACATTTGTATATAAATGGTCTGTGCTCATTAATCTCGTCATATTTCAGACATTCACCATTTGCTCTTAAATGATTTGATATTTATGGAGAGTTTATTACGTTCAGATAAATGAAAGTCATTACCAAAAGTTTACAAATTTCAAAATAAAATCTAAAACCGTGAAATGGTGAATGGAAAATGAAGTGAAATGCTTATGCTTAGTATATTATCTTTTTACTTCAATGAAAACTCATTTTAACCGCTAGATTTTTAACAGCTAGAATTTTAACACTGCTCCTAGAAGAGGAAAGATTATCAGTCAGAAGGGATGAGCAAATGTGGGAGAAAATAACGAATGGTATTTAAGTTTTCAATTGAAAATTTTTTGATTGATCTCGTGAATTTTAATCGTTTAGAATTTTAATTTGCATTTTAAAATGTTTAAATCAAATAATATGCCTACGGTTTTTGAATTATTTCAGAAAAATATGAAACACATTTTCATTTATATTAATTCTAGGAATGTCATATATTACCCGATTTATGATTTCTATACTCAAGAAAGAATTCATTTTTAAGATGTACGTGATAATCAATAAAAGAAAAAGTTTTTTTTTCTTTTTCAAATTCAAACTAAACTTCAAAATGCCACATAATTTCTAGCAACAAAAGTTGAACTAAGGAAAAAAGACAATGGAGGAAATAAATAAGTATCTGTAACGTTGGAAAACGCTTTAGTAAATGAAAACGGCTAAAGCAAAGATATGCCGTTTTGCCTTCCAGTGTACATACGATGAATAAATGCAGAGACCGCATAAAATTAAATAAATTTTGTCACCGTTCTTTTTCCTTACCATAGACAATTCAGCGAGACTTACTGCACAGTGACAGGTAATCTTCGCATTCGCAAACGCGCATATGAAAGCGAGAGAAAAACTAATTATAATATAACACGCTGTTACTGATCACACAATCATGGCCATGGCGTGTGAAGAGGATCTTCATGTTGATGTTTTATTTACTTTAAGAGAGGCATTATTGATTCAGCAATCTTCACCACTTGTATTGCACAATCTAGTTTTCTACAATGAATAAGTTAAATCTCCTGTCAGGCATTACTACGGCATGTCTTTGATTTGCATAAGACATGTGATCAGGCATACTTACTTAAGAAAATCCTGATAATCATCGCAGAAGGTCTCGCATCCAGGCCACTTACAAACGCCATGACCAAACAGAAGATGGGTTTGGGATTCCTCTTTGGGCGTGGCCGTCCGACGGTTAGTTGGAGGGGTCAGAGAAGGAGACCCGACATTTTGCTGACCGTTTTGCGGTTGTGAAGTGGAGGCTGGGGTAACATGGTTGCCGTTTGTGATGTTTAACTCCTCATTATTCTTCCAGAGTGTAGAATTCGAGTCACATTTCTCACCTGAAGAAAAAAGAAATTGCTATGCACATAGAAGGTGTTGGCCTAATAATAGATAACACCAAAATTGTGGATATTGCGAGTGTATCTTCGTTGTTGAAACCGTGGAATATCCATAAGATAATACAGTTTTAATATTTTACCAGCATTAATAGTGTTATTTTGTGACATAATATTAAGAAACTGGGACGTTCTTGACAGCAAAAACCGATAAAACTTGAATTGTAAATAAGCTTTTTCCAAGTAAATATTATATCTAATATATAATTTAATATATATAGAATAAGAATGAGCTATTTAGAATAACTATTATGAAAGAATATAAAAATACTGGTTTCTTATAGCATTTGATTTTTAATAGTTATAGAAAATACATTGGGATACGATAATCCGCTAATTTATAAACGCAAATATCTGTATGCTTTGAAAGAAAAAAAATCGAATAAAACCACTCCGAAATAAGCAAAATATGAGAGTTATAAGTTCAATAATAACAACAGTAAATTTATTTTCATTTTATTATGTTTTCAAAAAGTCTTATTTTGAATCAATGAATTTGGAAATCTGAAAATTATATATTATTCATAATAAATAAATAGCATCTTAAAATAATTCTACAACTCAGAAATAAATTAAAAATGAAATTAACAGATGCGTTATGCTTACGAATTTTGAAGTATAAAATTTCATATGAATGCAATAAAAATAATTTTTAGAACGTGCACTGAAAACTGACAAGGAAAAAAAAAGTGTTTTGAGGAAAATGCAAAAACTGTATTATGAAATCAAACTAATAAGGGACCCTAAGATAAAAAGATTAATCTTAGGGGCTTTATTAATTACATCTTTAAGAATTAGTTTACGAGTTTCTACTTTTTAAATCTATGCACACTATACATTTCCGCAATCAGAAATATTTCCTATTTTGTGAGGCAAAAATTGAAAAAAGATTTTTTTTAAGGGTATGTCCCATTTCTCTTAACACCTCAAAAGACACATGGAGTACACAGTACTTTTAAATTTGAAATAACGTTAAAATTGATGATTGGAAAAGAACTGACAAGTCCCAAGTATGGAATTTTGAGCTGAATACTCAATAAATCTTATATGGACAGAATTTGAAAAAAAAAAGTAATCAGATTCCATTAAATATATATTTTACTGCTACTCAATATAAAGGCCTTATTTGTTATTTTCTCATTTAATAATATTCAAATTTATTAAATTTTTGAAAATTTAATTTTTCTAAAATTCCGTGATATATGCAAAAGAAATTTAAACTTAAAAAATGATTCGATATGATCTTCTGTAGTTTGAGGACAAATGAGTCCACTTACACTGGAGTCGATTAAAATATTGCTATTCTACACTGATTTTCTGTAGCAACACCTAAATTTTATGTTAATATAATAACAAGCGTTAGGAAATATAACTATTAATATAGTTTTATAAGGATGTGATTGAAATTTTCTGTTAATGACAAAATGTAAATAACTTAAAAATATTAACATATCATAGGAATTAACAATGTGAAAGGGAAACAACTGGTAATTTTTGGTCCGAATAAAGCAGCAGATTGTGTATTTTATGATATTATCAACTTGTGTTACTGCTACACGTATATTATATCATTTTCATCAATGGTGGACATATTCATAACTGGCAAATGAAGCGAAACAAAAGCTTAATTATTTAGCAGTAAATTCATATTAAACTTGCAAAAATAAATAAATAAAGCCGATTTAAAAGTAATTGAAGCTTTGCACATTTTAATTGTGAACAGATGTAAATACATATTAAACATCATCACCTGTAAGAGCGTGTCTGTGTCGAGCATTGAATTGCAGAGTTTGATACATAAATATGTTACTAAATATAAACAGTAATTAATTTAAAAGGCAAAAATCGCTTGGACAGATTTAGTTTCTCAAGTGTTTTTCAAATTTTCATATGGGTTGAAATAACAATAATTGTACAAAACAGAATATATCATATAATCACATGTGGTAAAAGGTGTCCACTTTAATCATGGTCTGAACGATATTTTCTAAATTATCAGAAATACGCATGTATTTCCAACTGGTAAAATGTTCAAAAACAAAGAATATTTTACATTGTTTCATTCAATAAATATAAGTTGAAAAACTTATAAAATCGAAATTTTTATATAGATCCCAGTACTATTAGTGATATTAGCAAAACATTCTTGATACACAGGCATTTGAAATAAAAGTTCTACTCTTCGGTGTACGTAATTAATCAAGCTATGAAGATTTGAATGTCACTTTTTTAGACGATTTCGCCCACTGCTTCGTGGGAGATCACCCAGTTAATGAACTTAGTTTCCCCGAGACAGGTGTTGATGAGTCTAAAATAACGAAGTTTAAAGCATCATAACTCATTCAGTTCTAGTCATAGAGAAGTAAAACTTTTTTTTAAATGTTAGTGTGCTAGGAATATTTTTTAAATATGACTAGAACATGATACATATAAAAATTTAGCTTTTGTAATTTTTGCAGCTTTCTAGTTTAATGATAGAATTTCACCCAACGCAATATGATTCTTTACATTATTTAAAGAAATTTTCCTATTGAAACTAATCTGTTTCTTTCTAATGCTTTATAAATAAGTTATCGGGAGACGATTGGAATAAATACTATTAAGTGGATAATTATCTATATTTTTTAAAGAAAATAGCATGGATTAAATCTCAAATTTTTGACCCAAAAAATAGAAGAATTTGTTTATATCAGGTAGAAAAATTAAAATATCTTTTTATATGTTTATTTGAATTTTATTTCTATTTCATGTCTTATATTCGGAAGGACAGATTAAATTTTATTGCTTTTTGTCCCTAATTTGTTTCATAAATACTAATACGGGAGAAATGTTATTACTTTTGAAACATTTGAAATTTTACGCATAGCAGTTTTCCCCCTTTTGTCAAAAAAATTAGGCAAAAATTGGAAATTTTTATAGAAATTTTAGGTACATCTGCTTCTAAGGATACTGCAATGAATCTCATGATACTTATTCGGGAAAATTTCTGCACTGTTTGTACTAAAGTTATTTGCAAACTCTTTGTTCATGTTATTTTGTGAATACGATAAATAAGGGAATTCTGACTGGATTTTAATATGCGAGTGATATTGTTACGGAAAAATCCAAAATCAGATGTGTGTGTGTATGGCGAATAGTTCAACAGGCTTTAATAACGGATGAAGATGCACTGTTCTACAAGGAAGCCCGAATTCACAGTAGCGAAACACAGACGAAGTCTACTCAAAGCAACACTAAAAATAAACAGCTGCAAACAAGAGGCAAATCGGTAATAAACAACTGTAGCATCATAAAGCGCTTATAGAGAAGCTGCAGGAGATCAATACTCCAAAGAGGCAGCTCACGTCTCTCGACTCACCTGCTACTTTTATTAACTCTACTGTCGGTTCGTTTCCGCTTTTACAGCTCGAATGTTCTAGAACAATAATCAGAAATCGAGCCGCCCTAATGGAGCTAACGCCAAGGTTCTCGAATATTCATTTTTGTTGCCAAATTCATTGCCAATTCACCTCATGATCGCCAAGTTTTTCGATAAGGCGGGGACTTGGCATCCATTAGTATTTCTGTGAAACTATCTTCCTTTCTAGGGGATTTACTGCGCAGGGAAACACCATTACTAATTCGTAACTATATATTATAGGAAGGAATGGAAGAGGTGGAAATGTTGAGTGTGAACAGGTGAAATATTAATTTCCTCATTATTATTGCTGACAGAAAGATAATTCACGTTAAACGAATTATCGCTTCATCCTAATGAACAAATTTTGCACTCAAAATTTTTCTAGAGCTACGACTACTTAGAGACTGGAAAGTGATTTTTCACTCTAACTTCGACTGTTTTTAATCTACTAATGTTACATCTGGTTGCAAAGATCTCATTAACTGCACTATCTATGTTCCATTTACATACTCCAAACCCTTATAAAATTAGTGGCTAGGGTTTTGAAATTTTATTTTCTTTATATCTACGTTCAAAGGAATTTAACATCGCTTTCCGAGGAACCTATAGAAATTTGTTGATACATAAATAAAATGCTCCTTATACATAAAAGAATACGCATTAAAATTTTGAGAACTAAAAGATGAGTAATTTTAAATAACAACAACAACAACAAAAAATCGAAACTCAAATCATCTAAACGAAGAAAATAAATAAAATAAAAATACAATTCATATTTAAACTTTCTGACATTAAAAAGAAATTACTAAAGATTATTTGAAAGGAAATAAAATTTTCAAAGGAAATGAAAGGAAAAAGGAATTTTGAAATAAAATAAAGTGCAAAATTATTGCGAAATTCAAACGTTTTCGTTTCTAAATTTCAAACTATTGTTTTGTTTGAAGCTTTACACAGATTTGTTAGTGAAAAACTGAGTTCAATTTAAAATTTTATAAGTAAGAATAGGAGAGGAAAGAGAGATGATACGTTAATTTACATTATACGGACTTAATTTAGTTTTTGCATATTTTTTTTAAGATCTTTTGAAAGAAATTAAACCTTTAAACTTTCGCAAAGTGAAATAGAAAAACAATATTTGAATTTGAAAAAAAGTTTTAGAAAACGTTTTCTTCAAGAGATTAGTCTAGAATTTCTTCTTCTTTTTTATAAATATTTGGTGTCTGGGTGGCAGTTGCTTATCTTCTTAATATACGGGTTTGTTTAAACTTTGGAAATCTTTATGCTGTGTGAAACAAGAATAACAAAAAAAAAAAAAAAAACCGCCAAATATTTGCATTTCTACAGTTGGGATCAAATATGCAACAACACTTTTTTTGAATATTTGAATACGGTAATTTCTTTCAACATCTTGCTTTGTTTTTTGGTTTATAAAAAGTAAAACCTTCTAAATTTCGAAGGTGGGATCGAAAACGGCAAGTACTAGTACTTATTTTTTGAATACTTAAAATACATTGTGTTAAAATTTTAATTAGCGAAATAATTAAACATCCGAAATTGTGAATAAAAAAGCTTAGTTCTTTTATTTTTATTACTAATATAATATCTGCTTTTTTTCTATAATATCTCGAAATTCAATTTATTCAATCGCAAGACCTTAAAATTTTTTTGAATAAAATATTTAAACATGGCGTTTTATTTTCATTAAACTTCATTGAATTCAAATATTATCGTCAGCAAACAAAAAGGGTATAAAAATAGCAACATAAGAAAAATGATGTTAAATTTTGTAAGCATTCGTGATCAGTTTCGTTGTCTCAAGGATGCTTGAATACTTGAAAATCTGAAGTAAAGATGCAATGCAGTGCTTCCGAAACCAAGGGTTTGCGGGCCCTAACGGGAATATGAAAAGTTCTTTCTGCTTTCTTTTCTTTTCTTTTTCAGATTTATCAATATCTATAAGGACAAAAATCCTTGATCCAAAGACTTTCCGCAAAATTTGCTATTTAACTATTTAAGATTTAATTTCTTTTTAGTTTAGATATCAATTTTTTAAAATTTATTTTCCAATTTCGAAAAAAAATGAAGGCTGTTAAACTGTCCTTTTCTACCCGAAAAGAGGCTCGCGAGAGAATTAATTTAAAAAGTCTTGTTGTAATGGAGCAAATATATAAAATGTACAAAATTACGTTAAACAAGAACATTTACATAAATATAAATTCCAAATAATATTTTTATCACTGTCAAAATTCTATTATTATTTTAATACCTTAAAGATCATGTCCGTTTACTATCGTTTCTTAAATTTCGAAGTTAAAATTAAATTGAAATATTCCATACAAAAATTACACATAATCCACAAGCACCTCAGATTTTCTATATATTCTTAATTGAATCAAGAAGGATTTCACATTCCTGAAAATAAAAGTGTAATCTAATTCGATAATAGATGAAACAAAATAGTTATTCTTTTTTAATTTGGGGTGGGTGCTATTTTAAATGTAATAGGAAAAGTTGTTTTAAGTGGAAGGAAATATCAAAAACCTCATTGTGCTGAAACGGAATTGTCTAATTACAACTGAGAAGTGTTACTCGGAATGGGGCGGAATAGAAATCGTTTTTAAGCTTAAATCGTCCACAGAATGTTCGATATACAGTACACTTTCCAGTATCCGGTTCGCGACAATCCGGCTTCCGTACTATCCAAATTAGTTTTCTTTTATTGTTATTAAACGAGGAAGACAAGTCGTTTCAGAAGCAGTCATCTATTAAGAACTTTTTCAAAAACTACAAACTGACTCTTATCTTAGAGTTACCTTTTCATACGTGTGTAATTATTTATCAGTGAAAAATAAAATCAGTCTATGTCAATTTTCTTAAGAACCAAGCATACGAGTTACTTTAACGTCTAATTTATGTTTCTTGCATTTAAGTTAGGCATTACAGAATTTGTGTTAAAATGTGAGCAGTTTATATCCTTTAATTTACATTTTCTCAAATAAATTCTTGAAACGTGCAGTGCAGTATATAAACATATATAAACTACCAATATAGAGTCTTCTATTTTAACTCAACACTTTACTGGCAACTGCTTCTATGATTCACTGGTCCGCGGTCACGTTCACATTCTACATGGCTTGAGATAAATGCAGCGCATAGTAAGTACTCAGTAAGAAAGAAAATGCGTATTACTTAATACCTTTGATATAAAAACTTTGTCTTCTGCTATTGGTGAGCAAAGAAATGAGTTCTTAGAACCCCGGCCCATCCGGCTGTTTTGCTATCTAGTCTGCTCTTCCACCACATTAGACCAGATAACCGGGAGTGTACGGTATGTTTTTTTGATAAATAAGATCCTTTTATTTCTTAAGAATACTTGTCATTAAAATATCATTTAAAAATATTAGAATATAAAATGCAAAAAGAATATTCACTTAATGCATACATAATACATTTTTTTTTACAAATATTTAAAAGACTGAGAAGTTTTTTCGTATCTCTCTACTATGTCAAAAACATTCTATTCGAATTTTTTTCCTATTCTTTGTTTTAGAATAAACGACAAAAAAGTTTTATAAATTTTTTTTATTACAATAACTCTTTAAAAAGGTAAGCAGGAATGACAGAATACGATTAGACTAAAACGAATAATTTGAATGCACTACAGTGATATTAGCTCTACAAAGAAAGGGGAATTCCTTTTGAGCATGATAATTTTCGAAATTATGACATTAATTATTTGTTACAGTTATCAATGATTTCGAGTACGGAAAAGCTGATTTTTTTTTCTAAAAGATTATAAGTAAATAGGCTCTTGCTTTTCTAGTGGATACATGAATGATGTATGGCTGAATTGCCTTCATACCGACATCGGGTCCTACCCTCTTCAAGAGGGGGGGGGGTATGAATGAAAGTAAAGGAGGCCATTGTACGCTCTCAATAGTTCCTGACTATGCTGTTGCTGCTCAAATTTCAGATTACCCTGAACGCATTAGTATGGTGGCGGAAGTTTAATTCGGACTTCTTAAAACATTTTTTAATGTCCTTAAATTCTCCAATGATTGATAAATTTTTATTCATTTAGCTGTTTTTTGATTCAATTGTTTATAGTAAAAATGTTATCATGATCATCATATGCAGAACATTTTAAAATTTATTCGCTTTCTGTCCTATATTAGACTGAATAATGTTTAAAAGCAAACTATCACCGCATTTCATTTTGAGAAAATAGCAATAAGGATACAAAAACTATGTAATTTAGAAATCCAAAATTTCAATACAAAATTTTGTTATCACTAATTGTAGATTCCCTCATAGTAATTAAGTGTTGTGCATTTCTCAATTTATTATGCTAGTGAATTAGTGTAGCTAAGACAACGTTAACCGACTTGTGAATAATAAAATGTGAATTCAAGCTATTTGGAAAAGTAGGAAAATCCATTAAAACGTGTGCCTTGCATATTTCATATTTTATTCTGAAATGAAATGAAAGAAAATTGTATGGTTAGTATGACATCACTATAACGATATATTAAATGAAAATTTTACTAGGCGAATTCCTGTTACAAAGATATATATATCTTGTTTTTCTTACATAAATTTCGCTTTCTTTTTGCAATCCAATCAGATCATTAGTTTATATTAAATAATTACAGCAATGATTTTTATTTATTTATAATAAATTTTAATATATCGGAACATATTGCATATAGAAAATTCTATGTTAATTTGAAGTAGGTTGTCCCAATTAAAACATTGAAATTTTTTCTGTGGTGTTTCTAAAACACTTGACATTACGTAAAAGAAGTCTCCAAAGAAAAGGGGCAGTTGAAAGAGATTTTATTTAATTTTACAGAAAATATAATTTCTTTATAGAATATTACGAGTGATGTTTAAGTATTAAATGATTTTTTTTACTTGGAATTTCATCTGAGTTTTTGCAATTCTTTAAATATTTGAATATCTGAAATCACACTGTGGCAATCTATCTCTTTAATAATTCTATTCATAGTAGATATTTGTATTCGTACTCATCACCTGCCAGAAGCCTATTCACTGAGGATTAGTTGCATTTCTTCATCACGAATATCATCGTACAAAATAGCAAATATGATTAAAAAAATTGCACCTTTAAGTGAGTTTTTAAATTATCTTTAAGCGGTATAGTTCAGTCTTAATGGACTGCCATAAATTTCCCTACACAAATGTATAGGTATCAAACTTAGTACCTTTTGAATAACTCCTATTTTATAATATCCTTGCACTATAGCACTTTTAAGCGAGTTTGTATGGCAAATTGGTTTCAAATTCTTTAAATATTATTTCGCAAGATTTGGAAAAAATTATAATAATAACAATTATTTATATTTTAAATGGATTTGCTTGATGTATTTACTTAATATTTTTTTATTAAATTGTTTAAAAATCAAAATCAAATTTGCATTCTCCGAATATCAAAACTATTTTGGAATTAATACAATAGAATAATGATTTTTAAAATTATTTAAAGTGAAAAAAAATCAGGCATGTATTATTCGGAAATAAACTGTATCATAAAGATGAAATTGAAGAGGCTTAAAATGAAAATGGTTTTAAAGGAGTATTGAAATTGTAGCATAAATAGGTGAAGGAAAAATATCTCCGAACATTGCTATTATCACGAGAGAAAAGTGGCAGTACAAATATAGATAATAAATCTGGAAGAAGGTTAAAAATATCCCTCTGTGTTTTTTAGAAATCTATGAGAGTGATTATATTTGTATGCTTGCAATTTTATTTGAGCTGTTTTGTTAAGTATTTGTCTTATTATTGTAATCGTTTTTATTTCATTTCATTTTACTTAATTTATGAATTAACAAATTTATCAAAAAAAATGATAAAACAAATACGTCTAATGAGGTGCGCAATGAAACAGCTGGGCATTTTCATTCAATAAACATTGGTAAAAAGAATTTAAGCTGAAAAAATGTTTTCTTTCAGAAATAAAATTCTGAAAAAAAAAGGTTTTGAATGTATTATTTAATTTTGAATTCTTTTGAATGGAAAACACATCAAAAAATCACACTGAAGTATGTAAAAAAAGACTTTAAACACACATAATTTCAGCTATCAAACGAAATATTTAACTAAATATTGTTATTTTACTTAACATTAATTACTTATATTAATTAATTCAGATATTAATTTACATTAACCCAAATATGAGTCAGTAAATTTTACTTGTACTCTATAAATACTCCATATATACTTACGCACTACTTATAAAATTCAGAATCTAAAAAATCTGAATCTGGAAATATAACATATTAAAATTAAATCGAATAAAAACAAAATTTTATCAAAAAAAGCAAGAATGATATTTGCTAGAGCTTTTACCAAAAATGTTGCTATAATAAATTTTCAGAAAACTTACCTCTTTTTGAGCAACCAAGAAATAAACACCGCCAATTAAGCAAGTAAGGAAGATAATAATTTAAATAACTTACCTTTGTGAAAATGGATCCCGGTGTCTTCAGCATTTGTGTATATATTTGTACACTTTTAATTATTCACATACAGATTCTTTCGAAAATAGCTTATTTTTTTGGAAAGATATATTTACTTAATATTAAATAAACTACTTTTATTATGATATTGCCTAGTTGTTATTAATTAAAATTATTCGAAAACCCTCAATTTCATAAAATTTTAACTAATTTTGTATTCTTATATAATGCACATTTGAAAAAATGACATTCTTTCAATAACATTAATTTTTTAACTTTTTCATACATATATTATATATAGGAAAATATACAAGAAATGAAAGCGAGTAATTAAAACATTTTTTAATTTAATTCAGAAATACATGCACATATTTCAATGCAAAATTAAATAAATTAAAAATTTTATGTCTGACATTTCATCTTCTACTCACCTTGAGCTGGTGTATTATATGGACTGGCAGTCATTAAATACTGTCGATGACTTTGTTGGAGTTGTTGGATCAATTGATGTTGCTGAGCAGAAAGCTGTTGTAGCTGCGCCTGAAGTTGGTGTCTTGTCCCTTTTTCCGGATTGATTTCCATTGGAAGATTGGTCAACTGTTGCAAAATTTGATTTTGCTGAAGCATATTCATTTGGATCTGCTCTTGCAGATGGGGAATGAATGCTTCCAGTTGCTTCATCTGTTGTTGCTGATGTTGCTGAATAAAAAAAATCATACAAAATTTTTAAAGTCCATCAATTACGCAGTGTATTTGCAAAATTAGCACACATGCAAAGGCAGTTAATTTTGCATGTGTGCTAATTTCCTAATTCACAATTTTTACTTCCAAATGTTGTTTTATTTACTAATTTATGCTGCATCTTATTTCAATGTAGTTAAATACCATGTTGAGAATAAGTTGTTTTAAAGTATAGCAGACACATAGTTGGCTGCATTTATCTCTGTTACTTATACACTTAATAGAAGGTTAATACAATTGAAGCGGTATAAAAATTAGATTCAAGCATTAGAATATTAATAATTATATTTTCTCTAAATAACTTATACACCAAATTAGAAAAAAAAATGCACGTATTCCTTTGATATCTATTAACATGTTGATAAGTGTTAAAATCCTCTTAAACTTAGCAAACAATAAAAGGCTTAGAGTTTATTCGGTTTTAAAGCCTTATTGCATTTTTGCAATTCATTTTCAGTCCCAAATGCGTTGAAAGTTTTATTTATGAATTAAGTTCTATCAAATGTATGGTACCTAAAACTGAAAGAATTTTATGTTTGTTTAAAGTTTCCACCTTATTACATTGTTTTGGCAACAGATTTTGCTTGTTGCATATATTTCATGCTCAACAAATTTTTTCCAAATCTTAATACTAGGTACAATCTGCAAGCCGTTCGATCAGCGGAAAAACACACATAAAATATTATTATTCATAAAGAGTCGATAAAATGTAACTCAAGATCACAAGTGAATTTGCTTATGATCTTGCTTCAGTGATTTCTCTCTCCGATAAAATTCTAAAAAACATCGTCAAATACAAGTGACGGCTGAGCCAGGTCTAATGACAGTCAAAAATACAATTATCAGTAAGAAACGTATCTTACTTAATAGCTTTATAAAGTGTGGAATTTTGTTATGCCCAGTGAGAACTTCCCAAGATCAAAATGAGCAAAAAAATTTCAAACAACAATAAAACTGCAGATGTTTTAATATAAAAATTTAAAAAAAGAAGAATCATTTCATTGGAGGAATTAAAGAAGAGATTTTCTTTCTATATAATTTTATATATCGCCAAGAAAATATTTTTCTTTAACTCCCGTGTGTTAAATGTAGCATATAAATATTCCCGTGTTTTGTTCTGATCTTAATGGCATTAGTTGCTGCTATGTAAAAGATTAACATTGAATTTCTTTACTTTTGAGTATCTCACTTGCGAAACATGAAAAAAAAAATGAATGATAAAATCACAATAGAAATTTATATTTTAATATGCTGAGATAAAATATTTTACCTGCTGGCGTTGATAATAGAGCGCTTGCTGTTGGAGGAACTGCTGAATTTGGGCTGGTGAAAGAAACTGCTGCATTTGGCCCTGGTGTGGAACCATGAGGAGTTGTGTAGTACTCATGGGTGTATTGTCAGTTATTACGTCACAACCTTTACTGACAGTCTTATTCTGAAAAATAAAATATTTAACTTAAGAACATTCTGCTTAAACTTGCTTAGTTTAAACTGGTGATAGTAAAACAATATTCTATTGTTACTTAAATTTTTAAAAAAATATAAGAGGGAAATTTATCGCAAATTTCCTCAAAATCAATGAAAGATAAGACAGGGAATAATTTGTTTTTATAAAATAATTGTTTTGGTGCTTTAAATGAAGGCTGATAGCAATCAAATTAATGAAGATAATCGAAAATTTAACTCAAAATACCTCATAAGTCTATAATAATAATAAAAAAAAAGAACGTGTTTCTATTCGCGATCTTGTGGCAGATCGCTGTAATTAGTTTCTCAATTTGTTACAAATACACTCTGGAGAATGGGAATATGTATTTTGAAACAATCATTTTTCGATTTTTTTTTAAAAAATTCAAAACCAAACGAAATTTTGGAGTGTATCTGCTATAAATTCTAAAAATAAAATTATATGTTACCTTAAAATTCAGCTAATTATCTTTTCACTGATACCAATTTAGTTGTGCCATAACTTCCTTAGTTATAACAGTTCGCCGAAAATATTTTTTTGAATAATTTACAGTCATATCTTTCATAGCTGTGATGAAAAACAAACCTTATTAATATATTTAACTAATATTAAATCTCGTATTTTTCTATCTTCGTTAAAAATTGAAGAATTAAGTAACAGTATATATTTTTATATTCTTTGTTAATATAATGAATCTTTCTTCTTTTTTTTAGCTCTATTAATTCTTTTAAATATCAATAAACAAAACCATCTATGATATTTAGTATATTAGAAACTATATTTAGCTATATCTATGATTATATTGATTTTTTAATTTTTCACTAACAGATTTCATTTAAGCTAAAATGCTGTTGGATTAAAATAATTATTATCATATTCACTTTCACATTTAATTTCTTATCTTAGCAAAGGTAATAGGCAGTTTATGAACATGTTCGTAGATACATGAACATAATGAACAGAACAGGTATAGGACCTTTAAACTGATGTGAATAAAATGTATATTACAATTTGATATTAAAAATACCTACATCAAAGTATCAGTGCATTGGAAACTACACATATATTTGAAATGAAACGCGATCAATAATTCCGATAAATCTCTAACAATAATAAATATAGCGGAATGTGTTGTCTATTTGTGTTTTTGTTGACGCTGTAAGTACAACAAAGGACATTCAGACTTCAAAAGTAATAATAGAAATTTTTATAGATTATCTTTTAAATAATGATGTCTTTTCCTGCTATATATTTTGAACAACAGAAACATTTAATCGCTTTTTCAACTGGTTTTTCTTTTATATTAACGTTTCTTTTTTTGTTGTATCCATAAATAAAACTTTTCTGAGATTTTAACTAAATTATGAAAGATATATGCAGTTCATTCTATTCTGATGTTTATTAAAGCATATTTACTTTTAAAATATGCAAGTAATCACAAGTAATTAGGTAAATGCATGAGGCTCAAGAACGGGCTAAATACCTATTACAATATGAAGTTTCAAATACTCATCTTAAGAAACTATAAAGAATAAAAAAACATAGATTTAAACGACAGAAGCATTTCAAATATTTTTAGCAAGCAACTTGATAGACAAGAGTGGTTAAAATCTTATAAGTAAAAGAAAGATTTATCTGAGAAAAATGAAATTCATTTTTAAGAAATATTTAATATAAAATAATGTATTCATGTGATTAAGGGAACTCCCCCACCAAATAAATGAACAGAAACTTTTTTCTTTGCTGTCATTTATAAATATACTTTTTAAAGGAGATATACATGTAAAGAATATACAATTTTAACATTATATTTTGTCACTCTTTTCGGCCAATACTGGCAATTCCATTCGTAGTAACAGGGTTTTATGGGAATTGACCACTTCTATCAATAATATATGGTATGGTATTCAGACCTTTAACTAATTTTGAAGACTAAAGCATATACATTTGGTTCTTAAACTTGTATGCATGGATGAAGTATTTAGCAAGCATATTCTTCAATCGACATGTAAATAAAATATACAGGATTATTCAAAAATTTGCACCAGTTAATAAAAAAATGACATTTTGTTAACAATAATAGGAAGAAAAATTTTAATGCAATACGGAAGCAATCTTAAAGTTTTGTTTGAGTACTTAATATCTGTTTTATGTGACTTCATTCAGTCACACGCATAGTATCAACAAGAAGTATGTTTAACACCAAACACTTTGAAGTCAAGCGCAGTCAATGGTACGATTCGACAATCGCATGCACTCATTTTTTTAAAATAATAACCAATTTCCAGATTTTACCAACTTTAGAAATTAAATATTTTTTTAAATTCAGGTATCCCGCCTTCGCTGCATCTAGCCTTCAAATCAAGTCAGACTCCTCCACTCGCAAAGGATAAAGTACGGACAGCTAATTATAATCACTATTATGCTAATGTTAAACTATTTATATTAGTTTATCAGTTAAGTAATTAAAATAATCCTGCATTTTAAATAAATACATAAAGCAGTTAAATGTCATGACTATAGAAGACTTGTTGGCAAAAAGCTCTGGCTGCAAAATGGACGTGTCGGTTAAAATATCTGGTCAGCTAAATATCCGAACCCCTCTCTTCTAGATCATTTTATAGCAGGCCATTGAACTAACTTGTTAGAATATTCGAATTTGTCTGAATTGTTTCTGATCATTTTATAGCAGGCAACGGAGTCAACTTGTTAGAATATTCGAATATGCCTGAATTATTTCATTAGATTAATAATAGACGTTAAGATATATTTTGATTACGGTATTCTTAATCTTTTATTGTAGTTTAAATATGAATAGGCTTGGATTTAATTTCATTTCTGTAAAAAAATGAAAAAATAATTCAGGAGAATTTACAGACGAAATTAGCTTGACCTTTAATCCTTGAAAATTAATGTTTTCACTATTTCTGAATTTGAAACAAATTCTTAGTATTTTTAGATTTCTTCGCGATTACTTTTTTAACCGTCAATGAATAACATGAAATGTCCTGTAAACAAAGAAACAAATGACAACAATCGAATTAAGAAAGCCTTTTGAAATGAAAGAGTTTGACATATTTTTAATGAAATTTTTTGCGATTTTTGAGATTAATGTTACACGACTTCAATTGTTACTAACATCCTCGTACTATTAAATTTGTACAATGAAGAGTTAGAAGACGACATACATGTGAAGAAAATATTAGAGAATATATAAAAAAACCCTTTATTCTTTGGTAAATTTATATTATCTAGGTTTTTAATTTAAGCAGGAAAAAGATGCAATAAAAGTTACTCTTTTATTCTAATAAATTATAGACTCTTAGTAATATGTGGGAATTTAAAAATGTAAATTATTTTTTATTTTATGGAAAATAAATGTTCTCTTCTGAAAAGATGACATTTTTTTTTGAAGTCAGGACGCAAAACATACTATATACTTAAAATTAATACTTACAGGAAATGTTACGCTACATTTGAATTTTCCTTACAGAATGGGCTAATATTTAATTTAAAAGAAAATATATATGAGATAGAAGGTTTATATTTTTAATTTCATATACAAAAAAAAAACCTCTTTTGTGATTTGTGTTTCACTTTGCTTAGGAACTGTAGAAAAAAAAATGGTTAGTAAGAAAATGAATTGAAATTTAAAAACATTTCTATATTAATAATAGTTTTAGTAATTTAAATATTTAGAAATTATTATATGGATATAATTAAAAAAGCTCCGATTTTGATATTTTATATAAATAATCAGAAAATCAGTAAATATCTATCTTTTGAAAAGTATTTTATACGTACTCTTAAAGGAAACTTCATTTTCTGTAGCAAATAAGAACTAACATTTCTTAATACCATCTTCGTTATTTTTATTTTCTTGAACAGGTGAACAAAAGGATGAGTTTTCAAACAACATTTACTTTTTCGCATAAAAATACAGTCAAAACAATTTTGCAATACAGTTCGCTGCAATGAGTTTCAATAAAAGAAAGAAAAATTTGAACATAAAAAATTTTTATCTTCTGAGGCACGTACATTATGCAACTAAGTATTCCCTTTCTTACTTACTTTCTTACTTACACGTTTTCTTTATATTTCAGCTTTGTAAACAAAATTTTGCTTAGTAATTTACATTTGAAACATCTGTACTTGATACATGACATATAAATTTATGATCAAAGACTTTTAATAAAGATAAAAACGTTAATTGGGTGGAAGAATTCTTTTTTTTTGTTTATTGCTGACACAATGACTTTAAAAACATAGTATCACGAACATATTTTGAGATAAATTTCTGTACATTTCAAAAATATAAATTTAACGCGCAATAAGAACTAATGAGAATGAATTATAATATTAATAGTAGAATCAATGAGTTGTTAATCAGTTATAGCGTTTCACTAACAGTCTAACTGACTGCTGATTATAAAAAATTGCTGTATATAAAATTGTCCGATAAGAATGTTTAAAAAACTAACTCATGAAAAAGAATAGCATTTAACTTTAATTGGAATATAAAATCGCATACATGTTTTTCCCCTGAAGTTCGAATAATGCATTATTTTGTATTCTAGATTAAGTCATCCGATTTTATATATATGAAAAAAACTCGAATAAATTTATAATGTGTTAATTTACAGGATATTTAATAATTATATAATTATTTGAATTA
This sequence comes from Argiope aurantia, assembly GCA_026543865.1. Classification (NCBI taxonomy): domain Eukaryota; kingdom Metazoa; phylum Arthropoda; class Arachnida; order Araneae; family Araneidae; genus Argiope; species Argiope aurantia. The sequence continues at coordinate 97,181 of JAPMOR010004942.1, forward strand.
CTAAGAAATAAAGCGTTAATGCATAGAATTTAAATTAATAAAGATATTATAAATGAAATTAAAATGAAAAGATTGAAATAAAAATGGTAAAGGAACCAAAAAAAGGTTGTTTTCCTTTTCCGGGATGAAAACCGAATGTTTTACAATTTTTTTGTTTGACAACATTTTTGATGTGAGAAATTTTGATTTGGTCATTTAACTTTTCGTTATTATGTTTCATGTTTTCACAAACATAATAGATTTCTCTGTATATTTGTAGAATAAATATTAATATCAATCTTATATCAATAAATTCAAAATCTTACAATTTTGAAATATTGAAGGAATTTATAATTTTTTTCATAAATTGCAGAAAACTCGCAATGAATTCTGAATCAGCAGAAGGCTACATCAAACATCTATAGAAGAATTATGTTTAACTCATTTTTATTTATTTTCGCCGTGTTCAGGACTTATAATTTATTTAACTAATGTATGAAATCTATTGTTTATAAATCTTGCCAAATATATTAATTATCTAGCTAATTCCTCTTAGAATACATTTAGTGTTTATTTTAATTTATTAAACACAAGTCCTAACTCCAAAAATAGTTAAAACTACGGCAGTTTAATTACTTACATCCAACAGAATTTCATTTCTTATTAAGCAATTTTGTTCTTTCTTGGTATAGTTGGAAATAGGAAAAGGAAATTCAATAATGGGTGAAGGAACTACCCAAAACATATTTTATGTATGATGTTCAAAGGCATTTGCTTCAGCAAATGCATAGTTACTTGGATTTCGCAAGAAGCAACATTTAAATGATAATTAAGAGAAAAAAAATTCAAAATTGTCAATTAAAAAAATAAAAAAATGTTAAAGATGATGAATCGGTAATGTTTTTCATTATGAAATTGATTTAATTATCATGTAATGCATCTTATAAACATTCTATTAATACATTTTGCAAAAAATAGTTTAATTCTTACTAGGTAATTTTAAGAACACTGATTTTTTTCTCCTTTTTTGCTATTATTAAAGATAAATGTATAATATGGGAAGGTTTGTAGGAACTTAAACAAAATAATTTCAACAAATGAGGCAGTTAAGTACATAAGAATGAATGAAAATAATTTCTTTTGCTGATTGGTCTTGATAGTTTATATTTGTTTATTTTTGATTGAATTCAATGAGTATGTTTTTGTTGTTTAAATATCTCTGAAGAATTTCAAAAATATTTTATGAAATTTAATGATTTTGTTTCTCCTACAGTGATAAAATTATTTCATTTAATACGACAATTATTATCAACAACGAATAAAAACTAATAAGGAATAAATTAGTAAAGAATACAAGAAAATAAACTAATATGTAAAATATATTAATAATAAAGCACAATGATAGTCATAATAAAGAGAAAAAAATTGTTTAAGTATTTTGCAATATTAGAATCATATCTATTCATATGTAAAATGTATCGAAAATAACATAATCCACAATACATCAGATGTACAAGGAATAAAATGAAATTTTTGATTTATTTCTACTTATGCTTTAAGATGAAATGAGAAAAACATAGGATAAAGAAAACAGTGTCCTGATCATATTACAGTTATTATTTTTAGCATTTTAATAGGTCTGCGAAAAGTATTTAATGGTTATTAAAAATGCAATGAAACAGAAGCTTCAGCAAAATTTACGAAATTAAAGAGAGAATGTTTTATTTTTTAAGGTGAATTAAATTATATTTAAGTATTTTCAGCATCATCAACAACAAAAAAACATTAATATCAGTAATTCTCTTAAAAGTTAATAAATCAGTAAAAAACTATTTCGTTATCATATATTAGTAAAATTTGAAATTCACACCACTGAACGAAGCAAATTTTATAAAAGTTAGGAAGGAAAGAGTTTAGAGGAAATTTTTGAACTAAAACATTACATTCTGAAAATTACTGATGATTAAGAAAAACTGTGAATGAAATAATAATCTAAGCGATCATGAGCTGAAATAATCAATTCAGTAATTTTTTCTTTGATGAAAACAGAACTGAAAAACAACAATACTGAAAATAGCTACTTCATAAACAATAGCAGAAATGCATGTAAATAACATACTAGTTAGGAGCAAAATTAAATATTTATGAAAAACTTTTAAAGAAAGGAATTGTCGGAAAATTTTCTTACCCAAAATACCATTTTGGGTGGTTTCGCAGAATCCCCTGTAGTTGTAGACGTAATAAGGAGGCAAGGAATCATTCGTTAATGCATGCATTTTGAAGGAACAGGTGACAACGCATCCCAAAAGATAAGTAGCCTATAATTTCTTCTTGTTGAAGCGATTAAAAGAGATTAATCCTCTTTTCTTGCGCATCGTTCAATGACAATATCAGTCCATAAATCTCATGCCTGTCTGTTTTAGCATACGACACCAATCGAAAGGAAAACAAAACTGCACGATGTAAATGGACAGCGTCCGCTCTATCAGTATTTGTAAATCTTGATAAAGAAGCCTGGTTTTTTTGTTCTTTTGCTTTTTAAACTATATTTTCGCAGCAAATGTGTTCTTAAATACACTCATTTCCAAGGTTTATACTCATCGGCGTGTCGAAGGGATGCTATCGTGTTGAAACACTCGAGGAATTATGCATTGGCCACTGTTTTCATAATAGAATCTTAGGAGTTGGAATGCGCAACAGCCTCGAGTTAATTCTCGAGTTAAGCCTGAAAGCGAGAAGGAAACGACGCTACAAAATTAATGAGGTTGTTTAATGCTGGAGATTTTGAAATGAGATATTTGTACCACGCTGTTTGGTTTAATGCATATTGAAAAGAAAAGTAGTAGATATGTCAAGAAACTATGAACATTGGAAAAGATTTCGCATTTATTTGTTTTATGAATTTCTGCGAATGTGTACAAGTGACTCAGGAAACTTAAAAGGGAAAGAAAGAATTGAGAACAGTCTTCATCACCGTTCTTCATCTGTGGTGCGCATAAGGTATTTGCTTGAAATTTTGCTACTAAACAATTTATAGGAGCTATATGAGATTAAATTCTGGAAAACAATTACTTACGTTTATGCAACTTTATAAACACACCATTCAGGAATTATTGTGGTTTACCCCGAACTATCAGTCATAATTGAGGGAAGTCTAAGAATTGAAAATTGGCTGAGAAATCTCCAGTTAGAATTTCTTCAGTAGTTATGATATGCATAGCTTTTAACCATCGCAATTAATTTATATCTAAGAACTGAGTAATATATGATACTAAATAGTTACCCACACGTTTACTCATAGAAATTTATTTAGTTTAGGAGATGTGGTTTGGTTCTTTCGAATTTGAACTTGTAAGAGATAGGTTTGAGCATTGTTACAGGACAAAAGGATCAAAATGGTGGTTTAGTAGTAAATTCTTAATCTCTAGATTCTTTGAGATGTTTTGGTTCGGGCTGAACAGGCGCTAGTTAAATATGCAGTCATTGAAATCATTGGGAGAATGTTAGTTTAATATCATTTGCATTCATGGAAAAATGTCGGAGGTTCTCTCTCAATTCTTTAAGCATAGCTTCAAAACGAGAGATCATTTAAAAAATCAGGTGTAATGAAAATATCATTTTTATCCATATATGGGACAACAATTGGCATAGCACTTAACGGAGCAAAACCATCAGACCAATCGAAAGACGTAAGACCAAACATTTACAAAACTTTTTTTTTACTTAAATTTGATTTATTTTTATTGCACTGGATTCTATTTACAGCAGGCAATCATGGACAGAGTACATATCAATTAAAAAAACCCTGTCCGTTATGTTTTTTTTAAAAGCCATGAAGTTAATTTCTAACATTGGATGTTTTTCAAGTCTTAGTTAATTTTAAAGAATAGGCAAAATTGTAGTTCTCTGTTATCATTATATCTGTGTTTTTTTTTATCTGAACAAGAACGCAGGTAAATTTTAACATATCTGAGAACAGGGCAATGCATTGTAAAAGTTAAAAGTTTCGTATCATACATTTCTTGGCTTTAAAAGATAAATGGAAGAAAGTCTTAACTAGCAAACAAGGAATAAACAAAACGCTACGATTTTTCTTGTTTTATTAGGCCTGTGAGATTAGTCAAAAGATGATAAAAGAGATTCCTTGCTTAAAGAAGAAAATACAATTTTTCAGGAGTTATTCTGTATTGCATGTTTCTTTGTTAAGAATATAAAGAAGAAAAAATATTCATTACCAAATCATAGCTAAGAAAAATTCTATTATGGGAATGTTGAAGATTTTTTTTTTCATAAGACCTCATTTCCTTAAATTATCGAATATTTATCATATCTTGCGACATTCATGCTGTAATCTATCGAAAAAATATTTGTTTCAAATAATTCTAAATTACTTTAAGAAAAACATCTTTGGATTATAGCAGGAATAATGAACTGTGAGAAGAAACTAAATATTTGAGAAGTTGTTTCATTGATATAGTTATGAAGCGTCGTCGCAAAGACAAAGTAAGTTTATACTGCAATATAAAAAGTTTGGTTTTAAAATTTATTAATAACTAATTCTTTGATTACGTATAAATATTATGTTCTTTATTAACTGCGAATTATAAATTCTTTCGACTTCCAGGAATAATGGAATAAAAGAAATCCTAATTTAACGCTGATAGAAATAATTAATTTAATTATATTACTTTAAATAATGAATATTTTTAAAATAAAATTCCTTGCATTTTAGAACCCTATTTATTTCTCTGGATTTACAATTTAAAAATCATGCATAATTTAATTTGCAATTTCAAAGAACCGAATGTGTGTCTGCAGAAACGGTTAAAAACTCTCATGGTTAATTTAATTCATTTTAAAATCAAGGAATAATCATTTCTCATAATATTAGTTTGGAAATATCTTTTTCAAAATTAATCATTTGTAATAAAATTGCAATAAAAATATTTATTTAAAATCTGATTCAGCGTCCTTTTTCATATTTTGAATTTGGTTATTCTATAGACTAAAATAAATTCACGCTTATATTATAAATGAATATTAAATGTAATTAAGCTGCATAATACTAGGTTCAATTGCTCGAATCTGCTCCATTTTCCTTCACATTTTTCTAACAAAATTCTTTAAATATTTGAAGGTAGTTAAACCTTTTTCAGGAAAGAAGAAAATAACTTAATCTATTCTTGATAAAAAACGTAATTCAAATAAGCGCGAAAAATATGCGAAATTTAAACAAATAGTCATTTTCTATATATTATAAATTTCTATAAATTTTCAAATGATTATGCATTAGTGATACTCCATGCATACAGATAAAATATTTAACAGCTTTATTAATAACTTCGCATTTACAAATTAAAGTAAGTAAGAATGTAAAGACAGATATTAATGAAAATATATAAATTAATTTATTTTAATCAAGAACCAAAACTATTTAATTTATTTCATCAATGGTATTATAATTTACGTAGAAAGAAAATGTTATTTTCCAAATGGAATAATTATCTCATATTGTAAAGATTTGAGATACAGCATAAGATTTTTTTTTGTTTGGTATATATTAATGAAATCTCATATCAAATTTTATCTCATATTTGACAATAATTTAGGATTCATTATCAATTAAATAATACTGTCTCAATATGAAAGTATTGAATAATTTTCAGAAATTCAATGAAAATAATGACATGCAAAGTTTTAAATCGAGTATAAACGTGTGAATTAAATAAAACTTAATCAATTTAAAATCAAAAACCATTGATACATTTTCTTCCTTTATTTATGAAAAAGAAGTCGCAATGAAAACTTAAAGCTTGCGTAGTTCTTATTAGTTATGCTTAAAATACTTTTTAACTTAAAATATTCATTTCTTTATCGTTTCACAATAATAAGCAACAGTTGTAATGAAACAAAGTAAATTAAAAGAAAGGTAGTAACTTTCCTACATTTAAAGTTTAAAAAATATTTTTATATAATTAATTCAATCTTATCAAATAAAATAAAATGAAAGATAGAAATATTACATTTTAGTGGAGACCGATTGAAGAAATTATTTAAAACATTAAAATTAAATTATGATTCAGAGATACTTATGGATTCTAAATTATTTTTACTTTAAAATTTTTCCTTCCAATCATAACACGCTATGAAGGAAAAAGATCATCAAAAGACTTTAAAAAAAGTGCAAATAAGATTTGGAAAAAGCGTCATAGAAATAAATATTTATGGCTATCCATATTTTAACTCGATGCAATTATTTACAACAACATTCATTCCGAATTTTAATTCGAAATGAACCAAATTCAAATGATGTCTGATGTAAACATTTGACGAACAGGTGCTTCAAAAATTATTTCGATTTAACAGACTCTAACATTAATAAATGAAATGCCCATTTAAACCATCATGAATTAAACGGCCCTTTTTATCGGAGGAATTCGCCGATGAACCATTAAGCTAAATAGCAATTCGCAAGGGATGATTTGATGAAAATTGTATTTATAATGAAATTCCTATACCATTAGAACTCCATTATAACGACAGGTGTAAATTTTAAACAATTAACTACCATCACCAAATCGAGGAAAAACCCTCCTTCTCCATATTTAAAACCACATTTCTGGGGCGCATTTAAAGAAGCAAAATTGCTTTGTCTCCACGACATATCGTTTATTGCTTTCGGCCGATCTACTTTATTTGTGAAATTCATTTATTATTTGCCATTATTGGACGAAAGGCGGGATTTTGTTATTATGTTATTAAGTTTAATGCGTTTTCCTAATGACATCTATTTGCAAAATAGACGTGATTAGAGTCCATTCCCCTTCTGTTTCAATTTCGACGGCGGACTCTTTTTCTATTAAGATTCCCGTGGAAGAACTCAATAGTTGTGCGGAAAGAACGAGAGCAGATGGAAGAAAAAGAATATTGGGGAAACGTGTTTTCGAACTTCGCATTTAGTGTACAAAGTATTTGAAACTGCAGATGATTATTGTTTATTTTACTTGTTTCTCCAAACGATTTTTTTAACCGCTTAAGGACGAAACCCGAGTTAATTCGTTCTACGCTTGCATGTTTACATATGACAATAAAAATATTCGGCCCTTGAGCGGTTAAACGGTTACCACTGTTTACCATGAATTAGAGAAAATAAAAACTAAAACTCATGCATTCAATAAAATTTTAGTCACTTTATTTATTAATTTATCTACTTTAGAATAAAAGAAAAAGAAAACGCAAAATAATAATAAGTTTAAAAATAGTTTGAATCCTCTCTCTATACATTTAAATCTGCAGATGGGCACTGATCTGAATATTTGTTTCCACAAAGGATTTTTTAACTGCATTTATTAAATGAAATCATTTTGAATTGTTAGGTTTGATAGGTAAATTAATGCGCTGAACGAAAATTGAAATATTTTCCTTATTTATTTGATTGGATGCTAAATATTCATTAATTTGTTTGCTTAAATCAATTATTACCTGCAATTTCATTTAGCTGCTAATCAAGGATATCGTCTATAAATTTCTCAGCTTTTATGCAGTATTTTAAATCCTAAATGAAAACTGCTTATAAACTCTTTAAAAAAATTTGATTGAATTTTGCATCTCTATAATTTTTTCAATTTTACAATCAATTTTGAATATTTTTTAATGAATTAGTAAGATTATTTATTTATTACATTTCATATTCTAAAAAATAAATATATTTAGCAAAGAAATCATTGCGGAACAATTAATATCGTTCATCCATTTTAAATAAAAATTAAAGCTAAAAATAAATTTTTAAAATTATTTTTCCTGCATATATTACATTAATTTTTAAAGATTTACACAATTTTTACTGAAAAATGAAAAGACGTGCAGTTTTGGGATAAATTTGGGTATTTTTCAAACTTAGTAGTTAAACAATGTGATAAATTATGATTAATTTTGAACATAGAACAAATAATATGCCGAGTGGAAACTGAAAGATTTATTTGAATTTTATTCTGCTAATTTATTTAATACTAGCCGCCTTTGGCGACCAGCCGGTTCACCAGTATTACCGTTCGCTACAATTTGCAATTAAATATTTTAAGTAACTGGTATCTTAATAGATCCTCAAACAAAACATTTTTAATCTTCAAATTTTGATAGTCATACCAAACTTTTACTGTTTAGATCATTTCGTTCAATTTACTATATATATTTTGCTAATTTGTTGTTATTTCCGGTAAAACTTCAACTTTAATTTAAAGTGGAAATGATGAAATTGCAATTAATATAAAGATATTTTTTAATAAAACCAAGCGTTTTATTTTATTTATCCTCTTTATTGTTATTTATTTATTATTATTATTATTGAATATGAGTATTGGAAACAGAATCGCTCGGTATATAAGTCTTATGTGAACTTTATTATAAGTATAGATAACTGATAACATAAATTTCTCTCCACATTTTGATTAAATCATTAACATTAAATTAACATTAATTTATTAAACAATTTTCAGTCAAAACTGTTTTTAGATGTAAAGTATAGAAAAGTATTTTCCAACAATCATTTTCCTACTTTTTCACCATCTTTTCGAATTACTATATCTTTTTTAGGGAATAAAGCATTCCATTAACGGTATAAATTTATTATTTATTTATTTTATTATTTTTATTTATATTTATTATGTTTAATGTCATTTTATAAAGACTCCTATAAAAACTTACAGTTAATTAGAAAAAAATTAAGAATTGTAAAAATACAAATACTAGAAATACATGCATGGGTTTCATACTCCTTATATTTCCAATAAAAAAGTTTACGTTAGTAATTATGTTTGTTTTTTTATTATTTTTTAAACAATTATTTAATTAAACAATTATTTAATTAAATTTAATTCTTTAATTTTATTGGAAATTAAATTTATAACTTTTCTTTTGCCAAATCTGAAAATGTATGTTGATAAATTACGCAAAGGAATAAAGAATGCAATTCTCATCTCTTATTTCTTTCTTTTAAATTTTGATGGCAATATTGACGACTAGAGTGGAAAAATTTCAAATACGAACAAATTGAAACAACTATAACAAAATAAACAAATACTTCAGCCCATCTGCCCCGTCCCCTACAAAAAGAAAAAAAAAAAAAATGTGAACAAAGAAAACTGTTATCTGGTTGAAAAGTAGTTTCCAAAAATCTGTATTGTCGCACCTTATTGTTATCGGCACTTTAATTATTAATAATTTAATGAATCATTACCGAAAAATGATTAATAATTTAATAATTAATGATTCATTAAAAAAAATCTATTTAATTCATATAACTTTACGAAGAACTGCGACTAAATGAAATTAATAACTTTAGACTCATTCTCTTTGTGAATTGTTAGAAACGAGATTTATTGTTGTGTTCCATCTTAACCTACATTAATTCCGGCAATAGCTTTGAAATATTATATAATTAATAAGGTATGAAATTATTCAATAACAAATTGTTTTAACGTTTGATTATTCATGAAAAATTATAAATTTTTTTTAGCTAAAAATACATTTAACAGCACTCTGGTTTAGGAAATTCCAGAAAGTGAAAATCTTTTTTTAAAAATTTTACAAGACTGGCAATGGTTACAGTATTAAATTAACCCATTTGAGAAGTATCACATACCCTATAAACAAAAAATATTTGGCGATATCCTCACAATGCTGTTAGATAATCTGAATGTCATACAATATCGTGAACATATCCTAACATTATTCTTAAATATTTTACACTCATAAATAAGCATAAATTCACTTCATTACATCTTAGTAATTTTTTTAATTTAAAAAAATTGTTCGTGTTATAAGTTTAACTTATAAATAGTATAAAATTCAGATTCCTCTTTTTAAATACTTAGGTTATGATCATACAGGATTCTATCTTTCGAAAATGAATGAAATGTGTCGGAGTAATCTGTTAAATTATTTAATAAATTCGCTCTTTTTCCATTTTATTTAAGACAAAAATGTCTAATTCATTAAATATGTATTAAAAAACTTTTAATTCAATCGAAGAGTAGCAGAAGCTTTGAATCAGTAAATTTTATGAGAAAAATATGTCATTAGTAATGTCTTTCTGACTTAGGTTTCATCGACTTTAAATCTGACGATAAATTATATAAAAAGTAAAGATTATTTAAGGCATACACAGATGTTAATGATAAATGAAATTATGTACATTTCATTAGAAGCAGAAAGAATTATGGTTTTTACAGCGGCATGTCTTACATTTTTAAAACTTTAATTAAAATTTTCGCATGAATAATTTTTCTAGGCTTTAACTGTGAACTGAATAAGTAATATCAGCACTTTTTAAACGTGTAAATGTTGTAGGCCAATTGAAAAATCAACCTTATTGCAAAGATGAAAGTCATTTTGCAATGCATTAAGAAAAATTAAAAAGTCATCTAACATTTTCAGAATATAAAGTAAAATTTCTGCTGAATTCAGATATGTCTAGAATAACGTAGGCAAATAATTATGTTATTTTTGGACTTTTTATTCCATTTAAAAATGCATGAGAGGTTTCATAATGCTAGATGTGTTAAATTTTTTGTGACCTATGAAAACTAGAAGATTTAAGATCTTATTCTTATCATTAAATATAGTGAAGTTCAGTTTTCTTAAAATTGTGTTTCGCAAATCTAACATATTTATTTAAAAATGAATTCTTATTTTAATTCGATAATTTCGATTTAATTAGTTAATTAGTGTAGTTTTTGCAACTCGAAAAGCGAGTTAGAATTTATCTTGGAATGTCCTTTTAGCTGAGAATTATTTGCAAAATTGTTCTCAGAGGTTGAACAATTTTTATTCTTAGTCCAATTTTTAGAATAAATATTTATTCATTCGTAGTTTTTTTAATCTTAGAAGAAGTAAGCGTTCAGCTTGTTTTTAAGCACAGCTGAAATTCAGTTCTTCACCAGTTACTCTAATTAAATTTCAAAGTCTCGAATGATTTACGTAATCTGATGTTGAAATTGTTTTTTCAAACCGTCAAAGCAAATCCGGAGTTACGTTTTGATGCTTATTTAGATAATGAGTCAAATTGGAAAAGAATTTTCTTAAGAAAACTTAAGATGAGTCCTACGAACATGGGGTTAAATAGAAATGCTAGAAAGATTAAGTTGTACAGAAACCAATGATTTTGAAAATAGATTTAAAAAATAGCTATGATTTTTTTTTTGGATTTTGGAAAAAAACCCTCACATTTCATACGGTTTTTTTGTCACTTTATTGTATAAGGCTTTTATTTATTTATTCATTTTTTTAAATAAAAAAAAACATGCAATTTGCCACACGTAAAATTATGTGGAATCTGATGACTGAAAAAAGTGTTGGCAAGAGTGGAGAACAAGTATAAGAATTGATTTCGTCCAGTCAAAAAAATATTTAATAATGTTGCTTTAAAAAGAACTGGAAGGGTTTTATTTCAGTTATTCAGTTTCAGTTTATTTATAAAGTTTATTAGGAATAAATTTCATTTATGTCAGAGATTCTTAATTTTTTTATATATTCGTGAGACTTTGATGGAAAATTTCGTGATTTTATTTACTTCTCAAAATTATTGTTTCCGACTCAAAATTGAAAAACTATAAGAAGTGAAACATTAATTATCTATAAAGATAAATTTAAATTACAACTATAAAATAAGTTTTAATGGGATATTTTAAACCAAAACCCTTTTTTCTATTCCTACAATTAGTTCACACTCTCCCTATATATATTTATATATCTTGTTCAAATTTTCAATCGTTAATGAAATACTTTTTATTCATCCACTCAAGTTCAAATACATTTTTTTAAATTTGTATTGGATAACACTTGATGTTAATACAGAGTTTTCAAATATTAATTCATTAATCATTAAATTTAATTAATTTTTAATACTTTAAATAGAGTTTTAGCAGTTTGTAATGAAAATTGAACTCAACAGACAGTAGCTCAATCGGTAAAATGCAAGGATTTCAGTATTTTTCACTTGAAGGTGAAGAATGCGAGTTCAATTCTTGCGAAAGTAGGAATTGACTTTAAAAAACTTTTTTTTATATTACTTGTTTTGTTTATAAATACAGACAACTTAAAAAAAAAGACAACAGAATTTGAAGAAATTTTTGTGATACTATTGGCTGTTTTGAAAAATTCGGCGCTTTAAAGGTCACTACTTGGTATAGAGATTTGAAGTTTAAGAAGTCTTGATTTATTCAATAATGGAAGCAGCAAAGTAGCAACAAATATAATAAAATAAACAAATGAATAAACAAAAATTTAGATTCTTAGTAATACTCAATGACCACAAAAATAATAAATGCTTGATATAATTTTTATAGTTTCCCACCATGACAGAGTTTGATTTGAATTTGTGAAGATTGTAAATTGTAGTGGTATTAGATAATATTTTCATTTATATCAAGTAGCAAAACTTTCAAATAAGTCTTTATCCAGATAAACCACCTTTATCTTTTAATCTTTATCTGAGTAACCAAGTAAACCACAATCTTAATAATATTGCTACTATTACATAACATTCAAGAAGTTCCGGAACTTATTGTATTATAGAAGAACGAATCCAAAAGTTTCCGATTTATTTGGTGTAATTATCCCGCGAAAATATTATACTGTAAACTGTATTTTTACCATCGCTCAAACAGAGATGTAAATGCGAAATGCAAATCTTTTTCCATCTCCTCCAGTACTTTTGTCGCTGCACTTCTTCGGAATTTGAGAATAGTTGCTTTTTAAGTAAAACTTCACCTGAAGAAAAAGTCAAACGAGATCAGGGAAATAATCTAGTTGTGGAAGTGCACGAATATGATAGACAATTTGACACAAGGAGATAACTATACACCAACGCCTTATCGTGATAGAGTTCCCATAATTTAGTCTTCACAACAACGGGCAGGTTTAAATACTTATATTCATGAGGTCCGCTCATAAGTTGTATGCATTAGACTTAGGTGAGACCAGCTCAGATTAATATGTCGTCTAATACTCTTTGCTTGCTCTGAGGAAATAGCATGATTCATTTATGCTTCGAAAATATTTGAAAAAACCCAAACATTTTTGAATACAGTAGTGTTTCAACACGCATTAAAAATAAGTTTTGATTACTATTTTCTTTCATTTCCTTATATAATCAGTAAAATTATGACAAAAGATATAAGTTCAAAGGTTTTATAACGTGGCCGAAGGTAAAAACAAATATAAAAAGTGTCTGCAGTAGTGTTTTAATTAATATTGAGCAGCAGGTGCGATGCTCAGGTGTCGTAAAGTTTCATGTATATGCTCTCAAATATAATCAGAAGATCAAAAGTAGGATCTTGCATAGGATGACCTTGAAAATGGAAGATATACTGTTAATATACAATATTTCCCCCTAACTGCAGAAAATAATCTGTGAAAACCGCACTCCCTTTTAAAAATAAGTATAAACTTAGCGATGGTTCTCAGAAACAATATATTTTTCGATGCATTTGTCATTTCTCTAAAAATAAGAAATATGATTTATTATAGAAGACAATTTGTGACAAAGATCATCGGTATCTCACGGGCAATGGTTAAATAAGACAAAAGACAAAATGTAATACCATGTAGAAGCCAATTCTCAGACATTAACTAGATATTACAATAACTATTAAGTAGGATTTCTTTAGTAGAGCATTAAAAAACACAATGGATCAAAATAGTTCTTAAAAAATCTTAGTGACAGCATACTTCTTATCAGAAATAATAAAATAATAAAATACTTTTGTAATACTTATTCCAAACTCATAAAGAACTAAAACATATCGACAGCTCTTTAAAAAAGTCTAAGAAGCTGAATTTAAAATATCTATGATAATCACAGACTTCAAAATTTAATCCGACGAAGAATAAATGACATATTCTTAGTATCATTGTAAAAAGATATGAGAATTCAATATAGATGAAATGTTCCAACTTCTTCAAACAATGTAAATATATCTAGATATTGCAAACAATAGAGAGATTTAAGTCAGTTATATGTGACACTGTCATAAAAAGTGAAAGATCGGTGACAAAATATTAAAACAAATCAATGATGAACAATGTCTACTTCTTAAAATAATGTATTGACCTTTAGAATTTTCCCGTTAGTATGTTTTTTGAGTCTCATTAAATTTTTTCATGGATTAAAATAAAATAAGGAAATTTAATGACTACTCACCAGTTGCAATTAAATTGACAATAATTAAAATTTTTCGAAATCAATATTGGAAAGACCATCATCTATTCTTTTGCCTTTATTTCGTAAACACTTTCTCTATATTAAATGACAAGGACGATTCTAATTCATTTGTTATTTTAGTGTATGAAATTAGATTATTAAAAATTATTAGGTACAATTAAATCAGATTAATTTGTATCAAATGACTACATATATTTTTTAATTATTTAGGTTATTTTTTAAAAGTTACGGTAAATGTTCCACAGAGTAAGTACTAAATGGTTAGAATAAAATATCTTTGTTCAGAGCCGTGCGGTATAAACACCAGAAATCATAAGAATGTCGAATCTCAGAGATAAGACTTTTAGAATTTGAGAAAACGTTTAACACACAAAAAAGATAGAATAAAGAGAAGCGCATAGTAAAAATGGCTACTTATTATCTTATATTTATTAACAAAATTAGGATTTGAAGATTTAGGGCAATTGTGTCGTGTCGTCACAAAAGTGGCTATGTCCATTTTTTTTCACAAATACTCCCTTAATGATTTTGAAGATTTAGAGGATTCTACATTTATTTGATCTCTTTCACCTTTTTCCAGCTTGAAAATGTATAAAAACCGAGCATACACAATCTTAAAATGCTCTTGAAAGTCAAGGTGTGCTGCAGAACTGGTCATCTGATCCTGATGGGCTCATTGAACCACTGATATAAATTCGAAACAGAGATACTTCAAGCAACTGCAACTTTATGAAACCTTTTCGAATGCAGGCTTACAGCTGCCATTGATTGGAAACAGTGATAAGTTTGAGGTTTGTTTTTCTCTGCAATTGTAATTTTCAACGGGATGGAAAAAAAATGTTGAAGTTCCTTCTCAGATATTTGTGCAAGAAGAGTCCTTTTATAGGTCTGAGTTTGGTGTTAGATAGTTAGAAGTGAAGTGCAGAGAAATTATTAAGACCAGAAAGCTTTGGGTCTTTATTCCATACTTAATCGTGGAGCCTCCAAAACTCTTTTATGTTAAAAAATTACTGACGATGCTCTTTTGGCTGAATTGAGAGAGTGGCAATGAATTGATTTCCCTATAAAAATATTTTACGATCAGGAACTCAAGTCCAGAAAGATGGTTAGGAATGTTTAATTCTATCTTCTATTGAAAAAAATATCTACTTTCTTAATTCAATAACATTGTGTAAATTATTATAACTTCTGTTTCTAATACAATTAGGCGTAATTATTAACATTAGATTGTTGCAAAACTGTCCATTTAAAAAACAAAGTATTAAATACCACCTTTATTTTCATACGAAATACAGTGTTGAAATGTTATATATTAAAAATGAAGAATATATTTCTGAATTTCATTTTGGCTCGGAAGTTAAAGAAAATTTAATTCTCTCCAGAATTTTCTTTTTGAATGTTACCTGTCTTGCAATTATAAATCACAATTGAAACTATGTGACTATTATCTATCACGCTTCTATGTTACTAAAAGTTCGTAATAAATATGCATAAAGACAAGGTCTGAATTAATATATAACGAATTAGGATTGAGTTAGGGACTATATCTTATTTTTACGAATCATTCATTTTTAGAATTTCTTTGAGTTAATTTTTCCCATGTAGATATTGAGATTGAGTATACAAATCCTTGCAACTTGCATTAATTATTAAATCCTATGTGTTATTCTCAATAAGCTCTGTGCACCAGTTAATTGTTTGAGGCAGACGATTTTAAGGAAAATGAAAGTTGCACAGAATTTTTTATAATATAAAAATGAAAAATTCATTTTGATTATTTAATATAAAACATTACTCAAAATAAAAAAACAAAATAATAAAAACATTTTAATAAGTTCTTTTTTTACAGGATGGGATACATATAATCCTACAATATCACATCTTCAAGATTAATATAAACATCAATTTATATTTTTTTTATTACAAAACAACACATTCGCTCATAATAAAGCAACCTATACCATTATAAACGACAAAAAATCACCGCATCACACAACGCGCCAACTTCAATAACAGCAGCACAAACGACTTACCGATGCGTTTTGATTTGTATAAGTGTTTTTTCACTTATTTACGCAATTACCTTTGTTGCATAGTATTGCCAATGCATATTCTGAATGAAAAATTTTAAATAAAATATTAAGCTGTATGACTTCAACTTTTAGATGTGGGTTAAAATATATCCCAACACGCATAAAAAGCTAAGCAAAAGGTGGAACAGTTTCTAACCCACCTAGTCTCGAAGAGTTAACATGCGACTGATATTAAGAGTACTTACTGAGCCCTGGCTATCCTCTGAATCTCCTGCACCATTCGCAGCCGAAGATGACCCTCTGGTCACTTGAGAAGTTGAGAGATTGATAGCGGAGTTTTCACTGTAGCTCTCGTGGCTCATCATCTCATCGTCCTGTAAAGATACAAATTCATTCTTATTGAGTTACATTCAACGACCAAAAAATAAAATTTTCTTTAAGCTACAGTCCTGTAAATATAGGCTTTTATCTATAGGTGTCACACTATAACCCTGCAATATGAGTTTCACTGGTTTATACGATGTACTAGTTATAATGACCGAAAGGAGTTAAAAATGTTCCGGACAAGTTTCGGTGCAACATCATTACATTTATTACATTCTTACATTTATTACTTTCTCGCATAATTAGTATAGAGAAAAATCAGTAACAGTAAAAAAAAAATAATCCGAACTCGAGATATTGATGAATCTCCACGTTTCAGGTCTCCCTGAGGTCGAAAAATACATTTTTGGAAAATGTCTGTCTGTCCGCGACAAAGATAACTAAAATACGTTTCAATCTAGAATGATGAAATTTGGTATACAATCTTTTATCCCAAATTTGTAGATTTCTGTCAAATTTTGAGCAAATTCCGCTCTAAGGAAGTCTGTCAGTCCGACTGTTCGAATGCAATTCAACACGATAACTACAAAATGAAGAGAGCTAGATAGAAAAAATTACGGTTCAACGAATTAACATCTGTAGTTTATACACGTCAAATCGTGAGCTAAATCCAACAAGGGACTGACCGTCTGTTGGGCTGTACTTTTAGAAAACATATAAAAGCGATGACGCAAAGACTTATGTATGTTAAATTTGGTATGTGATTTTGTGACTACAAGTGTAACTTTGTGTCAACATTTTATCTCAGTCCGTTTAGAAAAACTCGTTTAAAACACAAATTTGATTTTCGGATACTATTAACAGCATGCCCTGGATTAATAACTCGCCAAGGATGACACGATAGATTGAATAAAAATGCTAAATTCAAGCAAAAGGTTAATTTTCGTAACTATTGTACGTCAATGCTATGTAAAGCTTTCTCTGCGATAACACTTTCATTAGAGTGTATGCGAGAAAGGTTTGGAGAGACTACTCCTACTGGTTTTACTTATTTGAAGCCAAATATTCAAAGTGTCGTAAAAACTGCTATTTCCTATATACCATTGATCCTTGCTATGCTTCTAGAACTATAAAAGTATTTATTTACGCAGAATCTGATTGTTTATAATTCCAGTAATTAAATTTCGAAAAAATCTTGGTCAATTAATTCAATATTTACGATTAGTTTTATATTTTAGAAATGTATAAAAGGTCCATGGGGAACAATAAGATTGTAAAATTTAACATCTTAGAAAGATATAAGTAGTTTAATAAAAATTTAATCAGCAATGAAATTTGAACTCCATTTCTATAAACAGGAAATTAATAAAAATTTGTTCTGGATTTATACATTCCAAGAATGACGAAGTAATGAAACTATTGAACGTCAGAATCAACTCGGTTTCAAAGATAATCAATGTTAACAATTTGAAGTCTTTCGTATTCCAGTTTTTCTACTTGGAAAGTTTAACTTTTCTCCGCATTGTACAAATTAAAAATAAATTATATTATTGAAATAATTTTAAATTATCCTTTTATTTGTTTCGCTTTTTATTATTTAAATATCTGAAACCTTCCGTTTCGTTAATGTGCTGCCTTAACTAATTTCGTATCGCCAACTAATTTAATTAAGAATACACACGAACTACATACTTGAGGAGTTCTTAGATTGTATGCAATTTTTGTTTTGAATTATAATGTCCTTGAATAATTTAATTTCGATCTACAAGTTTGTAGAGTGGTAATTCGATACTTTATGACGCATGGGCACGCCACTTAAGGTATTAAAACGCTTTTCAATTATCATATGCAAAATATGAAATTAAAGAAAAGAAAGAGCTTAAAAATTCTGGAGCATTGTTTCCAGGCTTATTTCCGAAAGTTATGAAAAATTTTCCCCCTTAAAATTTAAGTAAATAAGAAATCCAGATATCCAAATTTTCAAGCAAAATCTTTCTGAATATAAACAGACAGTGAAATAGATGACTGATTTTGATTCATATATTCAAGTACTGTTGTTTTATTAAAGTATGGCAGTATATAAAATGTAAATATTATTGTTTTTGTCGTCATTGAATTAATATAATCTAAGCAAATTTCTACTTTCTAAAAAGAAACTTTCTTTTCCCATCAATCAAACTGAATTATGCAGATATTTGATTATACAGATCGGATTTGGACATAATTAATCAGGTTACAATTACACAAATAATAAATGTTCCACTATGTTTCTAGAAAAAGCAGTAAGTTCTGTTCCAAGTTGTTTTAAGATTAATTAATGTATTTTTTTAATGCAGATAATGTGTCATTTTAATTCAGCAATTTAACAATGTGAAACATTTGCGAAATTAATACGATGAATATGTGAAAATGATCTTTCTTCTTTCAGAATCTTCAAAATTTGAAGCAAAAAAATTGTAAAAGAAATCACCTTGATTAAAATTTTTAAAAAAATTTTCTACTCAGCTATTTTAAATTGAAATTCCTTTAATTTATCATTTATAGTTGATTTTTTTTATTATTAAATTTCTAAAATTCGCGTCCAATTTTTTCGGGGTTGTGCATTTATAATTTATTGATACCGTGGGTTCAGTATCCAAAAGAAAAAGACACAGAAACGGGAAATTTCGTATCGCCATCTATCGGTGATGTTTTAAAACAATTCTTAAGGCAAAATACAGTTTCAGTTGATACCCAAAGCAAAGGACTGAAATAATTTATAAGAATTTATACATTTGAGTATACAAAAGTATAATTTCTGCATAAGATGGATTATATATAAATAATTCAGAACTAACTAAAAATTTAATAACGGCACTTTTCACACACAAAAAAAAAAAAAATAAAGATAATTCATCGATTTCATTTATTTTTCTTTTTGTTAAATAAGCTCTTAATTTTGATGAAACAAGCATGCTAAAGAAATTATTTTCAACAGCTGACTTTAAAATTAATTAAATGTTAATAGAATCATAACTTAAAAAATAAGTTTTCTATAGAAGTATATTACGTTCTAAACTCGGTCATGGCAGTACATTTTGCTAATTCATAATGTGATGTTTTTATTTATCAGTCATAAAAATATCTTTCCAAGAAATAAAATTTATTCCTACATCAAAATATTTTTTAATCATATTTAAGATGAGGAATTGGAGAGTTGAATTTTATTCACACGTTTTAAAAAAATATGACCAATCAAAATAAGAACTAATTTTATTTGTAATTGAACTAGGATACCATATTTTTCTTCACATTCTGTTAGAAAATTTGAATTTAGGTGATAATCATCTTCTTATGAACATAAAATTAGTCTTTATACCACTCAAATATATTCATATCTTTTTATTCATCAGTCTTCTTCAAAAGTTCCTTTATTTCATTCAAGAGAATTTCTATTTTTATTACAGTTTTTGCAATTAAAAATTAGATACCGAAGCCT
Organism: Argiope aurantia; assembly: GCA_026543865.1. Classification (NCBI taxonomy): domain Eukaryota; kingdom Metazoa; phylum Arthropoda; class Arachnida; order Araneae; family Araneidae; genus Argiope; species Argiope aurantia. Next base: position 117,216 of record JAPMOR010004942.1, read on the forward strand.
CAGAAGCAGGATTACGGAGGGGAAAAAAATGACATTACCTGAAACTTCACGTTCGTATTCTTTTTTCCTCCCCACTTCTCGCCATTTTCCCCCTTCTTTTTTAGTTACCCCGCAATCGGACAAGATTTGATAGGGGAATTAGTTAGTTTAAGTTTTGAGTAGCTTAATCATAATTTTTGAAGCTTCTCTGAATTTAGGAACAAGTTTTCCATTTGAAATTGCGATCAGAGGATGAGGATAGCATCTCACCCGGCATCCCACTCTTTAAACCTTCACAGCTTAGAAACGGGAGGAAATTTGACTTTAGTGAGTTAAATGTACATCTGAACCACATTCATGGCGAATCTTTAATGGAAAATCTCTAATATGAGAGCCTTTGGTCTCGAAATCAAGATTTTGTTCTTAAGTCCTACGTAGTCCTTAAACAGTTCTGAAAATGCAGGCACAGAAGAATTGCTTGAATCTCTTACTCAAATGATGATTTTTTTAAAAAAAAAACCTGATAAAAAATCATGCCGTTTTTTTAAGATTTGATACAGATTATGATAAATTGTGGCAAACAATTAGTTAAAGACTTTTTTGCTTGAATCGCTTAATTATATATTTTTAACTTTTAAGATTAAAAAAATGAACATAAAACAGAAAAGACATTAATGAAGGTACAATAATTTACTATAAATCCAGCTATGCTCAAATATTAATTAAATGGAAATTGGAGATACAGATGTTCGGATAACTTTAGTTAAATAATCTTCATGAAATTATTAAATTCGTTTTAAAATTCGAGAAGAATCAAATCTTTTCTAACTAATTTATCTATTTCTAACCACCTCTTCGGCAAAAAAATCTTTGCTTTATAAAAATGAATCAAAGAGAAATGATTTTCAATAAATATAATGTAAAGAACACTTAACAGTGGGAATTCTCGAAATATTTACTAAAAAAAGTAATTTTCTCCTTTATGCATTTTTACTTTTGATAACAACGATAAATATAAACCTATTGTTTTTTTTTCCAAACTGATTCCAGTAAAACTGATTCTAAGTTTAAAATTAATTTTCTAAGTTTTTAATTGATAGAATTTTTACAATTAAATTAATAGTAGAAAAGCAATACACATAGTTATTTCACTTAAAATAAATCAATATAATCCCATTAATATACTTTTGCAATTTATATTTATTTATAAAGCTGGTACATTGGTATTAAATTTCCAATGGCCGTTTCGGGGTGTAAAAATATTTTGGAAGGACAATGTTAGATTTCAAAAGTTACTCTCTTGATAACAAATATGAAAATTTCCCCGTCAATTAAAAATAATATCGGGCGTAATATTTTTTTCAAATAGTTTTTTACTTCTGAATATTCAGTTTATTCATAAACCAACAATAAAACATTCATTGTGTAAACTTAGAACTCATTGATAACACTTTATAATAAAAAGGATATAAATTACTTTATGTGTTTCCATTTTTATGTATCGTTTATGGTTATGGCTTTTTTCACTAAATGATCTAATAATTTCAAATAAACCAGCTCAATTCTATAATTTACACATTAAGAAGTCAAGCTATTGTAACCAGAAATAAATAAATAAGAAAAATGGTTTATTTCATAAAGATTTACTTAATTTTTTTTCCTTAATATTATTTAAAAAGAATACAAAAAATTAAACGAATCTAAATATTTTAGGTTAATAGCGGTAAACAGATCTTAATAGTTTGAACTATAAACAGAACTGCATTAGTTTCAACAGTCATTAAATGTTTTCTTAATGATTAAAAAATACTGAATTGGACAAATAAATTATGAATTTTGCTATTCTTATAAAATAATCGCATGATTTGAACTAGTAACGATTAATTTTCACAGCTAAGTTTCGCGGGAAACACAAAAAAGAATTTTGTGCCTTAATTTTCAAGGTATGAAGAAAGTATATGCATTGGAAATATTCATGGGAAAAAACAAAACTCATACGAAGTGTTTAGTCAAGTACAAATTTACAATCACAGTTGATACAGATGAACTAATAGTGTAATCGCTATTTTTGATATTATTGCAATAAAACTAATTCATACCACATACTACTTAATTTTTCAAACAAAATGCGTAAATGATAAAAAAGTGTTAAGAATACAGTGTGTTAAAATAAGTGCGTGAATTAAAAGTGTTAAAAATATTAATATATTTATTTTGAGATTAATTTAAATTAATGAATTAAAAATACTAATGATTTGATAAAATATTTTCCAAAATAACTTCCTTCTTCAAGAATAATTTTATAAGATAAATACTCTTATGAATTAACTGTTAACATTATTCAAAATTTATTGAAAGTTGACAAATGGTAAAGATAAAGGTTAATAGTGTTAAAAAATGGTAAATATATTTGGAGAATTATTGAGCATTGTAGGATTAGCAATGATTGTAAAATAATTAAATAAAAAGTGGAAAATTAGCCCAATAGAAAATTTGCACATGAAAACAGTTCACTTTTTCAGTAGGATCTCATACATTTTCAACACATTTGGAAAAATTTGTAGAATTCATAGGATACATTTAGAGAAGATGTGGTTCAACATAGCCAAATGACTAGATTAAACTATGCAATACTAAGTAGATATTAAAAAACATTCCAGAGTGCTTTATTCCAGTTTCAGTTTGGAAAACAAATTGTAATGCGTGAAAATCATGTCGTAATATTCCGGGAAGATGATATCTACTCTACATTCTGGATGACAATACATATTGTCATGAGGTAGCAATTTCGATATATGGAGAGTAACCCGTAATTGAATGAAAATGAGTACGATTATTATTAAAAGATAATGGAAATAAATCTGTAAAAATTAAGCTGAGGCACTCTTTCAAAAAAATTTCTATACTTTCGAATTTTTTTTTGAAAATTCAGGATTTTAGAGCAAATGTCCAATGAACAAAAGGGAATGCTTTTCTAATATCTGACAGTTTGATCTCATTTGTTCAATAACACCAAATATCGACTACCATATACTGAAGAAAGAGAGCTGTAGTTCAGAAATAAATTGGTCTCTATTTTTTAAAATTCATTTTTAACCCTATTTTAAATTTAAACCTACAAGTAAACTGTGCAATTAATGGTGCAATAAATCTGCCATAAAGGATTGAAATCAATATTCGATCATGGTCAACTGGGCTTTAAAGCGAATGACTGAAAAAG
>JAPMOR010004942.1:120424-185541 GCA_026543865.1 Argiope aurantia
CCCCCCCCCCGGTAAGAGATAACTAACCTTGGGCAAAATAAAGAAATCTTCCTTCAACGCACCTCGACTGCAGAAAGAAGGGAAGTAATTGTGGACAAATAAAAAAGTACATCTTTTAATTAGGAGTAATCTAGTCGTTTTTTACAGTGTAAAAATGAAAGGAAAAAATTACTTCACGAGTTGATAAATATTTAAAGAGGTAATTTACAGTTTTTGGTTTGCAAATCATAGAATAATTGTATTAAGTGGTATTTCTCTTTTCGAAATGCTTTCGGGTTATTTAACACCGACAAAAAAGTGTTTAATATAAAAATCACAGAAAGTTTGTTTAATTTTGACTGGAACTCTTTTTACCATAAATTATTTATGATATTTATACCGTGACCTCGGTAGTTAATAAATGATTTTTAGAAAGAAAAAAAAAAGATTCATTTTTTGTGTGTGTTACCGAAAAAGAGAATCAAATGGTCTACAGGACAGTTTTGAAATCGATAAAATAGTAAATCATTTACCTATAAAAACCGCACTAAGAACTATCAGATGTTCCTGAATACGAATACAAATTGTATTTAATTATCTGTTATTTATTACACAGAATATAGCGATTATATCATAACATTAAAAGCAAAGATAACATTTCCTTTGATTAAATTTATTATTGTTACAGTCCTAATGTAACTTGTATAAATAATTTACACTTTACTACTTTAGTTTTTCTATTTTACTACTTTACCTTTACTACTTTAGTTTATATACTAAAATAAAACAAGCCAATTATCTTTACTAATAATTATTGCCTTTACTTTTCAACAATGAGCGCTGTTAAGTCCTTTGAATGAGAAATAATCAAATTATTCCAAAGAACATCTATTAAAATTCGTTTAAAGGTTAAAGAAACTTAAATGAAAAGCAACTTAAAAACAATTGAATCGCAATTATTCATGACGGAACTAACATTTAAAAGATTTGGTAATTTTTTTACCACAATTATATAAATGTTCTTTCCTAAATATAAATTTTAAAGTTAATTTTAAACATTGCAAAAGCTTAAATAAAGTAAACTAATTCTGTAGAAGCTGCCCAATCTGGATTCCACTTAAATTTGGAACAACAACAACAACAACAAAAACCCATCCAAACAATGTATGCAGGCAAATTTACTAAAATAGATTCTCAAATACCACCGTTTAAGATTATGTATGCAATATGATAATATCCAGATATGTTTGAAGTACATATGAAATTATTAAAATAGGATAGTACTTTTTTCCTTAAAAATTACAACTCGTATAACAAACACTAGAAACTAGCCATACCTCATTATACTTTAAGCTTAAATGAATTTTTTCACTGTGTTTGTTTAAGCACATCTGAAAAATTTCATATGATGCGATACACAATATTTTAAAAAGCTAATGAGCAGCCTCTGAAAGTTTTTTGAGATAAAAGCATGTAATTTGTTTTTGAAAAAATCACTCACCAAATTTCTGTATGTTCTTAGAAATTATTTACATCTTATGTACTAGTCAAATTGCACACATGTGTAATATCTTAAATGTTCAGAATTATTTAAGCTTTCAAATAAAATCATTAAAAAATGTCTAAAAAATGGGAACCTCTATAGCCCTATAACTCTTATTTTTTCTCCCTACTATTGTTACATACTTCATCTAATTTCCGTAACATCAGGTTATATATATATATAAGCATTATTTTATGTGAAGCAGAATGCAGTTTGAAGACAGTGAAGAGACTTGCTATTTCGTGACGTCGTTTTATTTCATTTTTAAGAAGCAAACATATGTACAAGCGATGAGCACACAGATCGACACAGAAAAGGAATGAGGAAAAAGCTCTTGGACATTTTATCCCTGGTCTTATATAACCTATGATTTTGATAGGGAAAACCTTTCTTCATAGTGCTAATATATTACGAGATTTCGATAGGGATTTTCGTTACATGCGCGGAGAAGGCAGGGGAAACACAGGGAGATTTTAAAAAAGAATTTGCCTCATCAGCGGTATTTTGCCTCTTCACGCAGAGTGTGGGAAAGTTAGACTTTTAGCTGATTCTGCAATTTAACAAAGCTTCTCTTGAATTAATTAAGTAGAGACAGTGGAATTGGATCAAGAAATAAGAGAATATTTTAAAATAAAGTTACTATGGGCTAAATTAAGATAAAATCTTGAAAATTAATTAAATTGAAATTAGAGTTGAAATATCATTACACATATATATATAATATTGTGAAATTAAAAAAAAATCCCTTCTTCAATCAAACATGTCTCATAACTGTAAAAGATTTAAATTAATAGTTTTTCCGTCGTTCTTAAACAATGCGCTTGAGCTGCCTTACACACTGATTGAATCTCACTGTAATTTTAATTTTGAACATTTTGTGATTGGATAATATAAAATATTCCATTTATTTTCTGAAATATTTTTTCTTATCAGAATGCTACCAATCGGAGACTTCATATATTATTTGAAAATGAAGTATTCAGCATGTTTGATTGCAATTATTCTTTTTGTTGCAATAATTTCAATCTGAATTTTACTATTTTAATAATTACTCTATTCCTAAATGAATTTTCAGTTGGTTATTTTATTCTCTTTAATTTTTTCTGTCGAAACCTTTGACGAGTTTCAGAGAAACAAGTTACTATTTGTCTCTGCATTGGGATTTTTTAATTTAGTTATTTATTGTTTGAACTCTCATTTTGATATTAACATTTTATATTTTACAATGATCAACATCTTTGTTATGACTATCTTAATAATGCTTTGCAATTCATATGTTGTTTTAATTTTGAAATCATATTGAGTGTATGAATTATGTCATATACATTAGACAGTTTTACAACGTGGAGGATGCATTAAGAAATCAAAAGGAAATTTATGCAAGTTGAAACGTTTTTTTTATTCGTAAAAGCATATATTTCTAGAGTAATGTACTTTTTTACCTAACAGCTTAGTTGTTCATATATAAAGAACAAGTTGATGTATAAATGTGCCTTTCTAAAGAGAAATTCAAACTTATAAAGATGCGAAATTTATCATATGCATAGTACAGGACAGCTAAATGCGCTATGTAAGATCTAGTCGCAATTTTTCAGTCATGTTACACGAACGCACGTATTACGAAAGTCCACTAAATATATAAATACATCAGAAAAGCAACTTTATAACCAGTCTTCTTCGAAACGAAGAAAAATTGACAAAACATCTTTGATATTGATGCTCGTCTTATCAAAAAGCAAATGCGAACCATTCATCGACACGTGCATTATATTTGATTCATTTATTTACATTATTCAGTCTGAAAACGCATTTTTGGAAATTATCCCGGAAACTTCTCCGGCATTTCTTCCTGTTTCTGAAGCCCGTTTTGTCCGAGTATCCGTCAACTAGTGTTCTCAGAAATACTCCCTGCATGGGGTCCAGAAAGGAAAGGTCAAATTGGCGGCCTCTTTTCAACAGTTGGACAGCGCATCGGGAGTTAAAACAATACTTAAAAAAAAGAGTTTCTTCGGAATATTTCTACGATTTGTGCGGTCTTTTGCAAGGACGTCATCGACAGAAACGGATGTTTTTTTCGTTGCCGTCAAGAAACGAAAAGCAAGAAAGGTTATTTCACTATCGCGATCTGAAGGCACCTAATTATAGAAAACAACCCACATGGCCTTTTCTACGGAAATTTCTTTCGTCATCTTTCGCAATTCTGCATGCATTTCTGAGACATGCATTTAAATGACGCCACATGAGAAATACCACAACGGAAAATAGAATATGGACTCCATGGTGGAAGCAACTTCACGGTAATATAGCTAAATATGAATGGAATATAAAATCTCCTCAATCTAGTAAGAATTGGCAACTTCAAAATCAATGTTAATAGGTTGGCAACTGCTCCCTTTCGAAGATTTTCAAATTCACAAACTAGAACTGATTCCAAAGAAAATGGAAACCATTTATTCTGAGGCAAATTATGCTGCTTTATCCAGTCATATCCCATTTAATGAATTAATAGTTTTATTATCATAAAATTTCGTACAATGAAAATCCAAACAAATTATCTGCGGAAAAATCTTCATTACGATGCTTTTCACCAACATTATTTTAATTTCGATTTACAAAAATTGAATGGCAAATTTTGAAAAATTGTTGATAGGTTTTTAAATGTACTTTTAAATGCTCATATGTATTGTGGCTGAATTTGCATTGGTAAAATTAATTAAAATATACCTCAGAAACAGAAACTTAGCTTATATAATAAGGACATACATAGGTAAAGCGCTCTATTTTTATTTTGCTGTACACATTCAGAATATGAACTTTATTAGATGCTTCTGTATTCAGTATAGCCAACGAGTTTTCAAATCTTGTACACAAGAGCTTTAGTTTAACGTATTAACTGCCAATTTTTTTGCACATTTTTGGCCGTTGAAGTTATATATACACACAAAAAGGTGTGTAAGAGTATAATTATATTCAAATTACGTTTTGTTTCGAAAATATGTGATATTTTTGAAAAAAGGTACTATTATAAAATGATCAGTAAAATTATTTCGATAAAAAAAAACAATAGACTGAATAAGTAATAAATCGTTACTATAAACTCTACATTACATATTTATTTACGGTATTTCATTACAATATAAAAATCAAATAAAAAATACAATGCTTCAAATATAATAATTCTGTTCCGTTCAATTTACAAAAGAATTTTAAATTTGCCGCCTTGCTGTAAAGAAATGAAGCACAGAATAAACACTTTCTACTACATACATTATTTAATGATATATACAGAATGAAACTAAATTGTCAGGCGCATGAAATATATTTTTGGCGCTGAGTGGTGTACATAAAATTCCAAAATTCCCCAAATAGGCATCGCGGCAACTAATGTGTTAAATGTCATGCAGGATTTCTTACATTTACTTTTTAATAGGTGTTAAAACATGATAATTTTTTTTTCAGTTTTTTAGTGTTTTAGAAACATCCATTTTAATTTTTTCAAAAATTGATCTCCACTTCCAAGGACATTGAACACTGGAAAAGAATATAACAAATTTTATCATTTAAAATCGTAATACTTTTTCTAAAAAACAAGCATTGAATTCAAATGATCAGCTTCAAATTCCTCCTTGAATAATCATACATGGTGAAGCGATTGATATTTCTAATTATTATTGGTATAATTACAATTTATTCTATTGTCTTATATGTTGACTGTCTAGAAACAAGTAAATAAAGTCTGTTCTATTTGAATATTATCATAGTCAAAATATCAAACCTCATACAAGGACCCTTAACTAGAAAATACTAAATAAAGAAATACGGATTCAAGATAAATGAATTACATATTTAGTTGAAAATTATATGATTGAGTTTTTTGGGGGAATTTTGCATTTGTTGTTTTAGAACAATATGAATAATTCCAAATTCATAACAAGTATCACATTGGGCGTGATTTCATTCCTTCAGATGCCCCATTGAATTATCGAACAATATTTATAAGTGATGTTCATTAATTAAATAATTATTGAACAATACTTATAAGTGATGTTCATTAATTCAACGGGGAATCTGAAGCGATGAAATCACACCTAAGGTGATACTTATGAATTTAAAATTAGAAGTCATGGTAACAAAGCGTTGTTATTGCAAAATGCAACAAATTGCTAATCTATACTTATAATAAAGCTCAATGTGTGTGTGTGTGTGTTGGCGCTCTACAGGCAAGATCATTCAACCTACAGCTACCACATTTGGCACGTGTATACCTTGGAGGCCGGGAATGTGCACCTGGGGGTTATTTTTTCGAATTTTTAATTAGAATTTTATTTATTTAAAAATTAAGCGAAATTTTGGCGTGTGTCTGCTATAACTTCCGAAAATATTACTGCACAAAAAAGATTTTTACATGAAGTTAAAGATCAAAAATTTTTCTTTTAAATGATACCAATGTTTTAACCTTAAAATTAAACTTCTATTTTTAATGAATTTTTAAATAAATATTTTAACTATATTTTTCAACAATTTTTTTTCGTACAAAATAAAAATAAAATTTAAGCTGCACGAGCACGTTTCGCATTCATGGGGAAAAATTAGCTTTTTTCCAAGTGTTGCCATCACATTGATTAAAGCTCCAATTAAAAAAATATTAAATTTTTTTGGAAATGAAATCTGCAAAAATATAATTTTCGGCATGTGTATGTAGAAAATAAAACAAATATAAAATATTATTTTTTCTAAAAAATAAATTCAAGAAAAATTATTTTATGATCTTTTACACTCTCTTATATTATTAATCCAATAAATCAGTTTTATTTAATGTGAACAGGATATCCATTCAAATCAGGGCCACACAGCTAATTTGTAAACCTTTAGTAAGACACAGATATGCTAAATTGGTCTAAATGGAAAATGATTATATTTTATGTAACTTGATTCAATAAATGCTCTAATAAATAACCAATTTTTGATTTTACATAAAACTTCTGCTGTGGAAATCACGATTAACAAAATATTCTTGAAACACTAATATTTTAAATAAAAAGAGTTAATTTCCAATCAACTAAATCAATCACTTAAACTGACTGATTAAAGAAAATTTGAATATCCCTATACAATAAAAAAAAAGGATAATTTTAGATTTTCCATTGATCGTTTCAAAGAAAATATGCCAATCAGCGCGCCGATTTCTCAAGATTAATTGGCCTAAGATTATGAAAATGTTGAGTTTTTCTAAATTTTTAACATTCAAAACTTCATAAATAAGTCTTAGTTCATCGTGGAAAATAGAAACATTCATTCATTTATTTAAAATTTGGCGTGTCCAGAATATTTCTCAGAATATGATACCTTACTGCATTAAATTTATACTTCATAATTTTTGAAATATATTTATAGACCGGAACAAAATATTATTATTGATTTCATTTCAATCCTTTTGAAAGCAAAACTAAAAACTGAATTTTATGCTGAATCTGAGAAGTTTTTGTTGAATTATTCTTTGAGATACTACATAAATTATGAAAAATATTTTGTAGTTCACATAAGACTTATATACCGAGTGATTCTGTTTGCAATACTCATATTCAATAATAATAATAATAATAAATAAATAACAATAAAGATGATAAATAAAATAAAACGCTTGGTTTTATTAAAAAATATCTTAATATTAATTGCAATTTCATCATTTCCACTTTAAATTAAAGTTGGTTTTACCAGAAATGACAACAAATTAGCAAAATATATATAGTAAATTGAACGAAACGATCTAAAAACAGTGTAAGTTTGGTATGACTATTAAAATTTGAAGATTAAAAATGTTTTGTTTGAGAATCTATTAAGAGACCAGGTACTTAAAATATTTAATTGAAAATTGTAGCGAGCGGTAATACTGGCGAACCGGCTGGTCGCCAAAGGCGGCTAGTATTATATAAGACAAAACTGATAACATTTGATTACTGCTCTATAATACAGTAAAGGAGCTTTTAGTATATTAAGGGGGTGGGAGAAGGAAATTCTTTCATCCTAAAGAAATTACTAATAATATATTCCATTTTGGATAAAATTTTTGTACCTGATAATACATATTTCTTCAATCTGTTAAGAAAAACAAACAGTATTTAATTTTCGATTTTATTGCTTAACATATAATAGTATATAAAGTTTTGAAAATCTATTCAACCGATTAACGAAAACAAAAAAAGAAATATATTATTTGGAATAGTTTTCTGATAAAACTTATACTAACACTAATTAGTTAAAAATCAAAATATCGTTAAACCTTAAGGAAACGGATTAAGAAAAAAGATTATCCGTAAAATTGAATTTCCGTAAAATCAAGAATTTTGTTATATACAATATTTAAAACAGCATGACATACTTAAGATTTAGGTGTATAATGTAAAATGTTTAATTTGTTTAACATATTAGTAAAAAAACTCCTTGAAAATAGTTTTCAAGAGTTCACGGTATTTGGCTTCAAAGAACTCAAACACTTTGGAAGCTTTAGCAATTATGTGCTAAATAAAAGGTAACAAATAAACCATAATAATAGATAGTATTATAAAGATCATAACCTTTGATTTTATGATAATTAAAGCAAAATGCAAGTAATAACAAGTAATTATCCAAGTAAGTTTAATTAGTATATATAAAATTACCTACATAATATTGCTTATTTCTTAACTACAATTATGTATTAGAGAATTTTATAAACTCACAAAATTATAAATATACATGCATTAATAAATCCAAAACATAATTCATATGTTACGTTTAAAGTAAAATTTAAGTTAGTAATAATAATAAACGATTAATCGCATTGATTATAATATGTATGATATAAGAGTGAATTTAACTTTTACTGCTACTTTAAATTATGAAATCCCTAACAAATTATTTCTAATTACATTAAAAATGAACGAAAAATAAATATTCAAATTAGTTTAATTTATGCATTAACAAACAAGGAAGAAAATTCTCGGTTACATACTTCTACATACTAATTTTGCTATACATAAAAAATTATATGAAAAATAATCAATATTTAAAAATACTCATGAGTTGTAATAAAAATGCAAGTAAATTTTATATTTAATTTAAGTGGAAAAACAGATATTTGTTATTCTTCTTTGTACAGATATAACAAACTGGAAACTCAGTCAAATATTGTTTCCGGATTATATGAAACAGCCATGATTCTCAGAAATCTTAATTTTGGTATTATGTTCCACATTTGTATTATAATTTAAAACTAGTTTTGAATAACATAAAAATATGTATAAAATTATGATAGGGAAATGCATAATTTCTTACTTTAGGTAAGTAATTTCTGCCATTTTATTCGTGGAAATTAATTTAATTTATTTACGATTCTGGCTCAAAAAAGCAAAAGTTTATTTTAATTATTTACTTTTAATTAGACACATTTAAAAATATCAATGAAACAATGTCACCAAAATACCAACATTCAACTCAATTTCTAAAATTTAACAATTTCAAATCAAAAAGTGTATTTGATCTTCTGAATCCAGGAATAGCAACAACAACAACAAAAAACAAACACTTTTTCAATCAAAAAGTATACCTTAAAATATTAAGGCCTAATACTTAGAATTTTAAAAATTTTGTCATCGATATTATTCAACAAATTTTTTGTGCGATTTTATAAAATCAAGGAAATTATAGCAATATAAATGTAAAAAACAATTATTATTTAAATATTTAAGTATTAAGATACTACTATTTTAATAAGGTAGATAGTTCACGTATAATCCAAAACTAGATCTTTCAACTAAATATAGTTTGTAAAAGTATTAAAAGCTGCTTTCAATTTCTATTGGATAAAGAGTATTGTATGCTTTGTGGTTTGGTATTATTCTAGTTTCTAATGAAGAAACTCATTCGATATCCATCAGATACACGTGGTTACGATAAAGAAGTTCCTTTAAATTTTGATCGTGAGGCTTCGAAAAGCAACCCAAAATAAACTTGTTTATCCTGGTTGATTGCAGAATGGATTATCGCGCTTCGTATGTTTCCTGTGTATTTTCTCCTAGTTTCCGTCCACCATTTCCAGACAGACAATTCTTAGTTACATCTCAACAATAATCACACCACAGACAGGAATTGAGGGGAAAACACAGATTGCTTTATTTATTTCGGGTGAAACTTATAATAAGAATAAAGTTTAATTTTTGTTTATTTTGTTTCATAACAGAGTTGAGCCTTTTCGTAGCTCTTGACTGTTGGATTTATTTATTTATCTTTTGCACAGTCTATTTTAACATTTTTAATACCAGATGATCATTACATTTATTTATTTTTTGTATTCATGGAAATGTTTATCTTTTTAAGGTTTGAAATGTCTCTTTTTTTTCGTCTGTTTATTTTCTAGACCGAGTTTTAGATTTATGCTATGTTACTAGAAAGGCTTCACTAATTTGTAATGTATCCAATTATGATAAAAAGAAATAAGTAGTTAGAATTTTTCATAGTAATAACAATGAATATTGATTATTCATCTTTAAAACAGTCCGCTTTTAGCAACAGCCATTTTGTATGCAAGATCTGAGATAAATTAAGAGCTGAATTTTCTTTATATAAAACTGAAGAATACCAGTTTCAGTATAAGAGAATTCTTTATTTTTTTCATTTAATACTACAATAAGATTTATTTTATTATCATTAAAAGGCAGAATTAAAAAGAATTGTAATGAAAAATATATTAGAATTAAAAAAGTCGAAAACTCTAAAAAGAAAGAACAAATTAATAATGAATTAGACAAACAATTAAACACAAAACCATGGCTTCACAGGTGCCAAAGTAATTGAAATTTCTTATTTGATATACAGACAAGAAATGTATTTAGTAAATAAATGTATTATTAAGTAAAATGATTTTAATAATAATTTTTAATATTTTTATTAGGGTTGCCAAAATTTTCTTTATGACATTAATGGCTAATGACTCCTAAACGTAAGTTTAGTAAAGTAAACGATTCTATTTCGTTATTATATTAAGCTGCATTTTATCAAGTAATTTTTAGTACACAATATTAAACTATAAGCAACATTTTAATTTTTTTAAATAATTTAACTAAACAACTATAGTTTTTAAATTTATTAATTTTAATATAAAATGCAAGTTTAAAATACATTTTTAAAATTATAATTCTTACACTTTTTTCATTTATTGATTAAATAGTTTTAAAAATGAAAAAAATGCGTAACACAAATTGAAATATGTTACTGAATTTTTTTTAAATTCATCCTACTAAGCCCTGAAAATATGTTGAGTATATATTTTTTACTTTATAGTTAAATTGAAAATAATTATCTTAAAGATAATAGGGACACTATGTTTGTTAAACAACTGCAATGGAAGCCTTACATGTTTTCTTCAAACTGGTGAATGAAAAAGGACTCAGTGTTATCCATAAAATTCCTAAAATATATTTCCTGAGTAGACACACGGAAATAATTATCCTCTTTTTGCTACATTCTAAACATTCTCATAGAAGAAAAAAAAATTGAGGATGCCGTACATGTCATACATCTAATTTTATTCAGTAATAAAATCCATAAATATATTTCTTGAAAATATTGATATACTTGTAGATTCTGTAGAATATCTATTCTTTTATTTGTTTCCGGTTATTTTAAATGTTGTATAGAACGAAATCTTTTTCTTTAAGGCTGTACAAATGCATTTTTTTAAAACTGTCTCAGAACTCTTTAGAAACCTTTAATCGTAAAGCTAAATAATAATAATAAATGAATGAATGAAAAATGTAAGGAATTAGAAGTTTTTTTAATAAAACTTTAAATCACTAGAAAAAAATGAGAAATATGCAAAAATTATGAGAGTGGAAGTTGAAACCAGCAGTTTTATAAAAATAAGTGAATATTCAGTTTGAAAAAAAAATTAACCATAGCCTACAAGGGATAAAAGGATGAATTGGAATTTAGTGAAACATCTGCTTAAGGATATTTAAAGTTTTTTTTTAAATGCTGAAATTGATTAGTTTAGTTTTTTAGAAATAAATACAACGTTTTGAAGCTACAACTATTTTTAAAAGGTTAGCACAATTGAAAATCGTGGTCTTACTAAGCTGGCAACTATCTTACCAAACTTACCTTCCACACCAACACGACGACAAATTTGGCACACGATGGCAGATTTAAATTGCATTACGCCCATATACATATAGGACTTCAATTTTAATCAAGTCTCGAACCTTCAGTCCTCCAATTCCGAAGCTGATCTTAACCAACAGTATGCCAAATTCTTTAGAAAAGCTGGATTGACGTAGATTTTTTTAATATGATAATCAAAACCTTTTATTTTTCCTGATTTACAATATATTATTAGTTACGATAACATTTACTATAAAAATATCTTGGAAACAACTGTTAGGATCACAATAAACAAATGGATATCTTTATTTTAGCAATATAATTAAAATGAGAAAAGGATGAAAGTTATAACTTTAACTTGAACGAATATATTTGTTTGACATGAATTTTCTGATTACTGTAAATAGTGAAGAATATTAATTATTTCTTTCGTTTTTAAGTACTATTTCTCTTCCAGATCCAAAGAAAACACCTTACAATTTACATACTTCCATTCAAAGTCTATGAAGCCTCATTTCCTGTAAAATCATATATCGCTTTTTGAGCTATATGACTAGCTGTTCTGTTTTAGTTCTCTGACCTACAACTTCTTTTTGATTGTAAATAAAGATATATGCCTATTTGTCTGGATGTTATTAAGGTCTCTCTATAGGGCAGCTGTTTCCTGCTTAGAGGATTAGAAAGGCAAACGTCTGTAGCATTTCATGGAAAAGCTAACCAAAAATGTTAGATGAAATAAAAAGGACAACCATACACTAACACTTGCGCGACAAATATGATTCGCTAAGAGTTCTCGTCGCAAGGTTTAATGCAAGGTGCAATAACTGTCGGAATAAATTCGTCGCAGGTGATGAAATTCGCCGTTCCACGCAGAGGAATTTGTTTGTGTGTAGAGTCAGCTGCTCAAAATGAGCGGATGTTTATCGAATGTTCATGGGATGTGGCCAAAAATTCAAATAGCTCGCCGGCATAATTTCTAAAACTATGAGAAATCAAAAGAGGGAAGTTTCTCGTTCAGTTTAACTAGAAGAAATGATGTTCTCTATGAAAACATAGAATGCTTGAAAGAACGGTTGCAAATACTTTTATTCTTAATTTTTTTAAAAAAATGCTGGTCAATTTCTATTTGAATGTACAGTTGAAATTTATGCCTGATAGCTCTTTCAATATATCAGAAACAAATGTTTTGATCTGATGATGACGGAAAGGGTCTTAACGATACCAAAGACGTGAAAAACATCCATTGAAGGTTCAAAGTCAGAAAAGAGTAGTGCAAGAAAACGTCTATAGTTTTTTTAATTGAATGATTGAGAACTAAGAGTCTGAAATGAGAGCGATAATTAAAAACTTAAAGTCTATTAATTTGGTTATAATATTTATAATATGACTATTAAACAACAGAATATTAGGAAAATGCAACAAATTTTTAATTTATACTCTAATACTTAAAAACAACAAAAATTTCCTTTTTGCACTGACTTTTTATAGCCGAAATCTTAACGTAGAAGATACAACAAAAACAAAAATGGCAATCTAAAAATTTTTAATGTTATCAATAAAGAAAATATCCTATTAGTCAGTAATGATTTTTACTTTATTATTACTTTGAATTCAACTTATAAAATTACCTCGCGTTTTATATAATGTAATAAATTAATTTTCATAAATTTCACAAATTTCTTAATTTCGTCAATCTCTCTGAATTGCATCGGAAAAACAAAGAACATTTTGCTCAAAGTATAAAATAAGTATAATTCAATGAATTTATCAAAGTATAATTTAATGAATTTATTAATGAGAAAGTTATTATTGGAGCAAAAATGCGTTATAATTATTTCGGAATTGGAAAAGGGTCAAATTACACTTTGCCCATATAATTGTATTCCTAATTAAAAGGGTTGCAATCATATCTATTACATGAATGTTTCTGCCTCATTGTATAATAATTACACATTTACATTCCATACTTTAGATAAGTTTTTAATGCAATTATTTTTGAAGAAATGCTTATTAAAATTATTCCTAATCGTTGAAAATAACATTACGCTTTGAATTACTGATGAAAAATATTAAGCCTTCTTTTCAATAAAATCCTGTGAAAAACAAATGCATAGATATTTTTTTAATTAAATAACAAGCCTACTTTTCAATTAATGCAACAAATGTATAGATATTTTTTTTTATTAAATAACAAGCCTACTTTTCAATCAATGCAACAAATGTATAAATATTTTTTTATTATATAACAAGCCTACTTTTCAATTAATGCAACAAATGCATAGATATTTTTTATATTAAATAACAAGCCTACTTTTCAATTAATGCAATAAATGTATATATACTTTTTTTTTTAAAATAAAAAGTCTACTTTTCAATTAAAATCCTGTGAAAAACAAATGCATAGGTATTTTTTTTTTTATTAAATCAAACAATAAAATGAAGTAAAATGTCTTTAAAAAGGAAATAATGAAGCTAAAACTTTACAAAGGAAAAAACTTCAGGCTATAATTGTTTAAAACGGAAGTTTATTTTTAATCCCTTACAGGTCCAACGTGAATCATGCTCGTCGAATCCTACAACTAAATTCTCCAATGGACCCATACCACAACCAAAGTTTACCGGTACATGGACATCTATTTTTGTCCGAACCACACATAAAACAAGACGTCTGAAATTTCCCAGTAAAAGACTAAAATAAATACGTAGATAACAAGGTGATATTATCAGCTGTTTGCCACACCAGTTTCCGATAAACGACAAAGATCTTATCTATCGGATCAGAAGATAAGTGAATAAAAGTGATATTACTAAGGAGTAATAAACACAGATGTATTTATTATTTAATCTGCAAATTTCGGTAAGTGAATCAAGAAGAAAAAGAAAAAGTAGAGATAGAAAAAAAAAGGGAAAGTTATAATTTTTTTTATTGCCAATATGTTTTTTCCCCAAGTTTTTTATTGATAAACAGAAGAAAAATACTTTTCTACATGATTAAATCTGCTGTACTTTTCTAATATATTTTTTTTTGGAAAAAAACCCATGTATGAACATGAGTATTTAGGACATTACTGAAAAATATTTGTATCAGTAAATCTCAAATATTTTAAAGCTGAAAACTGTTAACATTAATCTAAAATCATTGTAGCACAAGATTTGAGAGAAAGCCTTTATAACTGCTTAACATGTTTAATATTATAATGGAAACAAGGGATTTTTCATAGTCTATTAACTATGCCTTTATGCATTTTTGCAATAGATTAACATTCATTATGTTCCTACAAAATCAAATCAAAACAATTTTTTTAAAGCATTAGTGCAAGTTTCCTCTTAAACAGAAAAACTCAAACTTCGAATGCATAATCATAAATGAATCCCCCCGATCTAACTCTGGGTATTCCTATGCATCTGAATGATAGGCTTTCGGTAATAATAACACGGGTACTAAGGTTTGCTACAAAATCGTTATCGCTGGCCCATACATTGGCCCCTATCGTAAGAGGCATGATCTGTCATCGAGATTCCATATCACCATTTCTATACCATCTGCAGAAGGGAGAACTCGCTTACTTAACTGACGCCTTCTTATCCCCGTACTCATGGTGTCCCTATATATAGGACGTAAACAGAAAAGGATGTAAAAATAATTATTTCAGTAAAATTTATTTATTAATTAATTTATTTTCAGTAAAATTTATGCATTGGTATTATCTTAAAAAATACTAAATTTGTTTTTCGTAACTTTTTTTTGAGGCTCGTCAAATAATGAAGAAAATATTCATTTAACTTGAAGAGACAATGAACGCATAATTTATCACTGCAACATTCAATTCAAGCATTAATTCAAAGATATAATATTGTTAAAACACGAAAATCCACTTAATGGGCACACACACGTCCGCTGATGCAACTGTTCTAATTAAAGATTGAATGCATTTCCCGTATTTTTAGAGTATTTATTATTTAAACGTTGCATCCTGCATATCTTTTCTGTTTTACTTTATGTCATGAAAAAAAAACATAGTTTTCAAATGCCCTTTAACTTCAAAAAGTATAATAGCACTGTTTAAAAAGTTAGCTTAGTATGATACAAAACCAGCGGGAGTAATATCCCCGAAACTTTCTCGCATACTCTCAAATAAGTGTACTTGTGTATTATTAACCGCATGTCACTGGCGAACAGTTTACAAAAGAGCCTATTAACATGTGATCTCTGGATATTTCTTTAGCGGTTAAGGGCTGAGGCGCGGTGTTAATACACAAGCACCTGAAAACTGAATGTGTATTTTGAACGCCTTTTTCGACCGAATCAAAACAAAATTTTGTACATAACTACAATTGTAAGCTCAAAATCGCATATCTAATTATGTAGTAATTATGTACATTTTAGTCATCGCTATTTTGAGTTATTGAGTTTACATTAATGAGAAATTACCGACCGATAGACAGTCATTCTTTCAGGACATTCTTTTGGTCAAAAATTTGATAAGAATCTACATTTTAAACTGTGTATCAAATTTTATTTCACTAGTTTTTTACATTTTATAATTATAATGTTGACTTTTACTCGGACAGTAGGACATACAGACTTATTCTGAAGAGATTTCGTTTAAAATGTAACAGAAATCTACGAAAATGGTAAAAATTCTATATAATAAATTTCGTTCGCCTAGTTCAAAGTGGTTTGAATTACAGACAGACAAAACTCCAAAAATGGGTTTTCCGGACTCAGGGAATTTTGAAAAGTGGGGATTTATCAAAATCTCGACTTCGAATTTTTCGACGATTACAATATGTTTCATTGTATGTTCTCGTTGTATATTTTGTATGCGAGAAAGGAAAAATTAATTAAAGATTTACCAACGAGGGGAAATTTTTTATTTTTAATCGAATTTTAAAGAAAATAAAAATATCCGTTTAAAATATAAACCAGATGCATTTAACAGAGTTTTTGCAGCTGAATGTTTGCTTTGTTACGCTCGTGTTCGTTGTGTAACAAGAGCAGAAATGCTTCGATGAATTTGCCGTTCTAAACTCAAATTCGTTATTAGTGCATACACGACTCTGCTTTCACATTATTTATTAAAAAAATATATGTATAAAATATGATAATTCTTTCTTAGATGCGCAGCTGTTCAATGTTATATGCATGTCGATTCGAATTTTGTTTTTTCTTTTTTCTAATTTGTTTTTGATATCTGAGAGCGAGTTTCTAAAATTTTTTTGCATGAGCATCGTTTCGATAATTTGTTGATTCAGCGAATCAGATGGGATAATGCATTCCATATAAATTTTTCTTTAATTCGGATACTCTTTGGCTTTGAGTCTTGGTAAGACCAAGACACACACTTTTATTTTCAATTTTTTAAATTTTAGGCCATTTTTATTACTTTAGGCCAATCGAGAGTCCTTACCTGAGGTAGCTCTCGAATGGTCTAAAATAAGGAAATTCAAAGCTTCATAACTCGGTCAGTTTTGACCGCATAAGAGCAGAATTATTTTTTGGTTTAAAATAGAGTGTTGAATTTATTTATCAAATAGGACTAATGAGATCAAGGATTGCAAAAAAATTTTATGTTTCAAAATTTTTTCAGCAGTAAATTTATTGTCTCATACAGCATAAAAAATAATTCATTTAAAGGATTTTTCAAATGAAAATATATACCTAACTCTAATGTTTTACTGTCGGCTACTGGACCAAAATCACAACGGAAACCTTGTATATTCTGGATGTTTGGATCAAATCTACATATCCATTGAAACTAATCCCAGCTTACTATTCTGAAAATTTAAAGATGAAATAATTGCCGAGAAGAATATATATTTTTCTTGTATCCATTGAAGATTTACAAACGGAATTTAAAATTAAAATTCCTGAAAATTATTAGATTAAAAAAAAAACCAAGCTCATTTTTTTATAATGCATATCCATTTTTCATTGAGAACAGGATGAGGTTAAAATTAAAAAAATATATATACAAGAAAATTGAGAAATTTGCTTTATTTGAGTCTTTACCATAGACATCGAAAATAAAGACTTTTTTCAAAATTAAAAGTATTTTAACTTAGTAAATACCTTTTATATATCATACACCTGGCAACGATTTAAATTTTTATAATTTTATTTTGAATAATTTTTTTTTGAATTTCTATAAAATCTTGACAATACATTTATTATTGAATGATTTGCTACCTTTTCACGTCAGATTAAAACCTAAATTTAAAATAATTGAAAGTGCGATTAGTTTTAACTACTTTTTAGATAAAAAAAAATTCCCGTAACAATTATTACCGCAAGAACTTAAAAATTGACTTTTTGAATTATACTTCTTAATAACCTTGAAAATTTGATTATTCATATCATAGGCAGATTGTACTCTTTTTAAGGGAATAATTTAAGATGTCACATTTTCGTCTGTTCTAAAACAAAGAAAAATGTTGACTTCAAAAAGATTACTAACTTATTCAAAAGGCTTCTGCAACCCTACAAAAATCACAAATGCGAAAACAGTCAGTTTACCTATTCACCAAGCACAAATATCAAATTATTGCTGTTTAAAGAGTTGCACATACAAAATGAATCTAAAAGTAGCGAGAACTTTAAGTGTAGATAGGCACATTTAAACAAGTCACTTTTTCAAAGGAACATACAGACTACAAGTTACTTTTTGAAAGGGACATACAGACTACAAGTTATGACGTCACACGACTTAAGTATAGAAGGAAATTCACATATTAATGCAATGAAAGATATAGAAAAAATTGGATGGAATGCAAATATACCGAGAGGGAAGACATGCATTTAGTCCATGGAGCAGCAAATGAAAACGGTCTCTCAAAGATGCTTTTACGTTAATTAGGCAGCATCGAGTTATTTCAGCACTATTTAAGCATTCGAGATGATGAATGATTGTCGTTGAAGACAGCGGAAGGTGGGCACTAAGGTTAGGGAACTGAAGGTTACGATTCAAACCCAAGCGTATTCATCTCATGGCCCATCCTCTCCTGAGATGGGCCATGGAGAGGATGGTAAAAGGTATGTAGAAGGTATGTAAAAGGTATGTCCCGTTATTGGAATGGAAGAATTTCAACTAAACTGACTGAACACTTACTAATTGCTATACCACCTTGCGGAGCGAAAGCCGACTCACTTGTGAAGTAACTTCTCATTCTCGTACTCCTAGTGACCCTTCCTGATATTAACAGACTTCCTATTATATTTAACAGACCAACAACTTCCTATTATGTTTAACTGACTTGTGCTCCATAACGAAACATTTACATGCGTTCATCAAAAATTTGATGAAACTGTATATTTTACAACCCACATTCAATGTGGGTTTTTCAGCGTGAAATATCCAGTTTATTTACCAATTAGTTTAACGAAATTCTCTATATACATCCTCTATGCATGGGGGGAAAATTTACTAAAATGTATATGTGGTGTCCAGATGAATTAAAGCAAAACAACGGAAATTAACTAGTCATAATTATTTGGTATTCATGAGGAAAAAACCATAAAGATATCCATAATATTTAAGTCGAAATTAAGAAATGCGGTCTAATGGCTTTCCGCATTAATGCGCTCTGAAATGTTATCCCCATTAATTACAATAAGCTGAAAATAGTTTTATTATATTAATATATTCGATAAGACTACATTTTTCTAATTCTGTTTACTTCTTTATTATATGGTGCATTAATTTTTAGAGAGAGCTGTTGGAAAAAAAAACCCGCCAACTGAGAATCTTGCAGTTTTAATAAGGACGTGGCATCGCCGGAAAGTATAAGACAATACGCATTTAAATGCTACAGGGTTATTATTTTTTTGTTTTGCGAAATGAATTATTAAAATTAATAACAAAATAATGAATATTGAGGATGACATAGGATAACAAAAATAAGTTCAGATGAACATTTTCTCCAGTCATTCGAATTTTTTTCCCATATTCTATAGCGTTTTTTTAATTTTTTTTTATATATTTCAAAAAAATGTAAAACAATAAAATTCTTCTTCTAATTCTTATCCCTCCTTTTCAAATGAAAATGAATTTTAAATCAAATTCTTTTTATTAAGATCAAATAAAAACATTATTTTAATAATAATGCATTTTTACATCTCATAAGCTGTCTATTGCAATCAAACAGCACTTCGAAATTTGTTATGCAATAAAAAACAGTCAAGAGTGATACGTTTTATTATTTTCATAGCAATATTATCATAATAAATAAGAATAAACTAAAAAGAGAGGGAATTCATAAGAAATCATCACTTTCTGATATCGCAGGCCATACAGTGTATCAGAAAGACGGGCCGCTACGACTAGTAAATTGGAAATATAATAGCAATCTCTGGCGTATGCATCAACCACTCCTTTTAGAAATATGGCCCTATTCTAAATCCTGCAAACATGACTATACTATTGCCTTACTTTATATGGAATCTGGAACCCACTTACTTATGCGGCTACTTCCAATTCATGTACTTATTCATGACACCCCCCCCCCCCCCAGAGCGACGGAAAAAGTGGAAAGTATTACTGTTACTGATTATACTATACTGAATATACTGATTTCGTATAAAAGAAGACATGAAATTACTATTTTACAATTTTGTAAAGTAATAATTTTTAAGGCAGGATAAATTTACAAAATTATCCAACTTTAAATGTGTTGTGTCTTCTCATAAAAATGTCAAACTAATAAATAAATAAACATGTCGAACTAAAAAAACAAATAAACGCTTTTTATTTTCAATAAGAAATCGGATATATGTTAGGAGATTCCGAGTCTTTTAGGCAAAAAACTAAAGGCTTCAGTGAAGATCCAAAATTTGACTGCTTTGCACAAAATTTGACTCTAAAAGTGGAGTCTTCGTGTTTTTAAGGTTTTAAATAAAAGTGGTAAATGCACTTCTATGCCTATTATCCGTTTCTGGTTAGAAAATACATTTTCAATAAATGAGGCGGTAAGTCAACCATCTAACTCTCCGACCCGCAACGAAGGCACACGGATTTAAACCATAAAACTGAATGACCGGACCACCGCAACAGCAACATTGGCGGGAACTGTAGTTGAGTCCTAAGAGCCGTCACCGGCCACGGTACAACCCTCCCAGAAGGAAATACGTCCTGTCATCGATGGGAAGAGTTAGATCCCCCACCTATTAGTGTACTTACTCTACAGGGTGGCGAGATCCAACCACCATGCATGAAGCATCTCATCCTCATTTCGAGGTGCCCCCCCCCGGGGGATTAAATGCTGCGGTAATATAGAAATTGGATTTTTACCAAGCAGATCAATAATTTTAACAAAGTGAATGCAGTAGAGCCTCGATTATACGGTCCTCTATTAACAATGGCCTCTTTGAGGCTGTACCAGAGAATCGAATAAGATTTTATTTCTTTCGTTAATAATCAACGAATTTTTCAGAAAGGGTGTCAAATTTAGCATTAGAAACATTTTTTTTTACAATGCAAAATCTAATAAAAGGTAATTATCAGGTAACAATATTTTATAATTTAAGAAGTTATTGAGAGAAAAAATGTGACTAAATTTTCTGCATTTTCATGAAAAAAATGGCTTTGGAAAGCTTCGCGTTCTTCTAAATAATTTTTTGAGGAAATCGGAAAAATTCGCGAATCTATAATTTTGGTAAAATATCTTTGAGTTTGTTATAATTTAATATAACTTCAGTTATTCAGTCTTGGAAAGCCTTGACGAAATAAATAAATTATTATTTGTAATTAAGTCTCTATCCACCGAGTACTTGAATATCAGAGGTGATTATTGGTCCCAAACAGTTTGGATAATCCAAGTTTTACTTATTTTAAAATGATGGAATAAATACTGTCGTTAAATGGTCATTAAAATAAATCTACTAAATAATATCATTTTTAGACAGACAATTTCGATACTCATAAACTTGACTATAGTTATATACACTTACACTTAGAGTTTCAGAGATTTAATGATTTTTATAAGATCTAATTTTAAATTTTACATTATCTCTGTTCAGTTCTACATTATAATCAATTTTTAATAGTAAAAATAAATTATTAAATTTTTTGCTTTTATGACTACAGTTTACAGAGCATTTAAATAAATGAATTTTTAATTAAAAATATTTTATAATATACATATAAAAAGGGCGATAAAGATTATGCTTTTTCACTAGATAATTTCTATATTTACTTCAATTATTCAAAGGATACAGTTTCAATTCTCTTTTCTCTTTTCAGTTCCAAAAGAATTATTATTTTTTCCATGCGCCTATTTTGGTCGATTTCGTTCCCCCCATACCTTTTCTTCTTCTTTTTTATTGATCTCTTCATTTATAACAATTATTCAAAAAGTTAAAAAAATTATCAAATATGTAAGAAGATATGAATGTTAGTGCATATGATTTTTTAAAAATTTAATTAAATCACAAAGGTATAAATCTTTTTCTCAAGGTATTAAATAAAAGAAATTCAATTATTTTATGGCATAAAAAATAGGATTCGGAAATATGAGGCAGTCACGTAATGAACAAGATACTATATGGAGATGCTACTTTTTTTTTAACTGTCCGCTCTTTTATTTATATGTAACAATATAAATTTATGTAATTGCATATATTTTTTTAATAAAAATAAGAAAATTATTAAAATAATAAATTTATGTTATGCATTGAATAGGACTATCAATTATATTGTATGAGAATTTTCACAACATTTTAATTGCGCTATACAAATTCACGTTATATGGACTACAATAATCTGACTTTTATGATATACTTTATATGAAAAACTACAATAATCTGAGATTTTAATCTGTCTCTTCATGTTTTATTCTAAAAAGAGTTATGTTGCATGAAGTCTGATGAGAATGGTCACCATAAAATTTACATGAATGAAGAAGATGCCGCTTATTGTCATCCAAATCTCATAACTTACATATCACACCATAATGAATATATAAAGGGCTGTAGACATTTAACATAATTCACGCCAGCAAAAAGCTTTATCGGTGGATTGTACAATACGAATATTAATCCCCAGAGTATAGAAAAATTAATTGTCTTGTTATGTTGAAAATTCAATAGTCAACATACTCAATTTATGTGATATTGTAAATTATTTAGTTCCTTTAATTTTGATGAGAACTTTTGATTTTTTTTGTAATTTTCTTTCGATTGTCTACAGCCCTTTATGTAAGTGATATTATAAATTGTTATTTCCCTTTACTTTGACTGAAAAATTTTGAAATTTTTTACAATCTTTTTTCGATTGTTTACAGCAACATTCATTTTTGCGCTAGTAACTTAATTAATGTTACTAACATGTTAATGATTGGTACTTACCAACAATTATTGTTGCTGTTATATTATATTATACAAAAATTATTGATTTTGTATAATAATATCAAGAATTTACAACAAGAAGAAAAAAAATTAAAGCTTATGGTTCTTCAGTCATAAGATTTTATAACACAACTTTTGGAAATGCGATTTAAATCTTAATTCATAAGCTAAATTCTTAACTGTTACATAAATATTACATGAAAGAAAAAAATGATGGTCAATATTTTTGATTTTAAATTATAATAAAAGAAACCGAGTTGAGGATCAAATAACAGAATACTATATATGTTAATGGAAAAGTACAATTTCAGTGGCAGTCAAGTTTTAAAAAAGATTTCAACAAAAGTGACACATTCATTTCATCTATATTGAATTACTGTTAATACTATCATATTACTATTAGTATGCGTATTTGTAAATTATTTATAAGGATGAGGATAAGCCGCAATGTAAACGTTTTTAAATGAAACTCATAACTGCTTATTTACTATAATAAATTTGATAAGTAATACATTATCGTCAGAAAACATTAATTTTACAGGTATAAGCTATTAACCTATATTTAACTTTACTACATTCTATTTTTCAACTAGCTTGTAGTATAGTATTATTGGCTTACGATTTAGTAATATTCTAGGTAATTTAAACAGCAAAAAATATAAAAATGTCAGTGCTTTAAATTTCTTTTCCTAGTACCTTTTAATAAACTCAAATAGTATAAAGAATTATCTTGAAACGGTTAAGACATGTTTTAAAGTTTATTTATATGCCATACACAGTTAATTTTTTTCGTTTAAATTTTTCAATGTAAGCAGGGTAAGAATGATTTATTTATTATTAAATTTTGTTTCATATAATAATTATCTTTTGACAGCGTATATCTTTGAAATATTACACGCCTGAAATTTTTAAACTGCTTTTTTTTATACCAGGATAAAAATATATATATTGAAATGTAAGGTAAAAGTTAGCTATGTTGTTCTTCCATGTTTAAAGAATTGAAAAAAAAAAACATTATTGATATTGAAACTCATTTAAAAAGTTGGAAGTACTCAGCTGAAGCATGTTATTAAAGTCATATGAGAATAGAAATTATTTCTTTTATATGAGTGTGTGCATCTTTCTGATGATCAACACAGATATAAAATGCATGCCAAAATCCAATACTTGAAGAAAATTCTTTTTAAAACTATTCTTTTAATAGGTACATTTTGGATGAATAAGTTTGTTGCGTTTATAGACATATTTGATTTTAACCGCAAAAATGATAAGAAATAAACTTTAAAACATGTCTCAATCGTTTCAAGATAATTCTTTATACTATTTGAGTTTATTAAAAGGTACTAGGAAGAGAATTTTAAAGCACTGATATTTTTGTATTTTTTGCTGTTTAAATTACCTAGAATATTACTAAATCGTAAACCAATAATACTATCTATCTAACTTCATAAAAGCATTCTGAACAATATATATGGGATTAAATAACTACAAGTAATTTGCATGAAATTAATAATAAGGTCTTTTTATATGCATTTATGCATTAGATACGAACTCCATCGAAATTTTAACATCGAAAGGTTGGGTCTTATTGTAAATGTTAAAATTTTGATAAAAAAATCACATAATTATTTAATAATTCCCAGTTTTATTATATATAACACATAATATGTCATCAAGAAATGGAATTTCTTTGAGATACAAAATTTGTAAAATCTTTTCAAATATGTTGGAAAGATTCCAATTTCAAGATTTTATTTTATACCTCTAGAAACAATTTTGTCGATCAATAAATAAGAGAAACATTTATTAGCGATAAAAAAAATTAAAGTATTTGTTAAATTCCTACTTATAACGAACATATATATTTACAAAAAAAATACCTGAAAAGGTAAAGGATATCTAATAAAGCTATTTGAAATTTCTTATCACTTACTTGAGCATTAAACTAATTTTCAAACAATACACAATATTATATATATATATATATATATATATATATATATATAAATAGCAACAAAAAGGTATGTTTGCTTATCATAAAATAATATCTTACAGAGAGTTTAATTTAGCCCAAGAGCGAGACTTAGTGTATCAGAATGAACAGTCAAAATGTAGCCAAAGAAATATTTATTACTCAAAGAAATATTAGCTACTCATCATTAAAATTTTTAAAGATTTAAAGCACTTAAAACATGACTCCAAATTCTGCTCCCATAATTCCAAATATAAAAATTTAAATTATCAATGTGAATGACAGCTCACATTTTAAAAGAACTGAATCTTAAAAAAAATCCCTTCAATGCATGAATGAAAATATTGCACAGGATCGTATAGTTGTCAATAATAGGAAGGGATTCTTATTATATTAAATTGTATCAAGAAGTTATATCAATATTTAACACTTTAAAACTGATATTTAAGTTTGCTAGAATTTTATGAAACGGAAACACATGAACATTAATTCATGTAAAAATAATACAATGCTTTCAAATCATGTCCCCAGTTATATAAAACAGATAGTAGCTATTGTGTTAGTTTTTCAAATCATGTAATGGGTATTACTACAAGATAAATACAAATAAGTTGTTTCGGGAATTTTTTTTGCTTTAAATATTAGTTATAAAACTGAATTTTCCTTTAGTGATAAACATCTATTTTTGAATATTATATTTGTTATAATAGTGATCAAGTTGCAACATGTTGACACCATGACACTTTCTGGACACTTAACAACATTTCGCCTATTTTGTAGTCAACTAGATGTGGTATTCACTCAATGATGCAAATACATTCGTAAAATTTCTTATTAGTTGAGCAAATTAATTTAATTATACTGACGTTGTAAATACGAAAAGTTACGTCAGAGGTAATGAATTAAAATTAAATTTAAAAATAATGATTAATTAAATATACTTGCTTTAACATAAAAATTAAAATCAGAATTATAATTAAATAAATAACTGTTAACCAATTCATTAAAATGAAAAAAAAAAGCTTCCAGAAAATACATAAGAATCAGTTTACAAGAAACATTTAGGAAGACAGTACTTACGGACTAGCTTTAAAATATTTGTCAAACACTTACTGTTTACATTCAGACTTTTGTATAAATCAATTACCATCACAGAAAAAATATATAAAGGGATGCTTATTTGAAGAATGAACACATTAAAAACTTCTTGTAAATGACAAAAATTAATAAATTGATTAAAATTGAACAAGTTAATTATTCACTCTCAATAACTTCTTAAATATTAAAATATACGTTAAGAGAATGAAACCATAACACTCACAGAACGAGCATACAAAAAGCACCCCTTGCGCTGGCTGTCACCACCTAAATTGTGAATGACAGATCCGCGCATGGGGACGACTGGCGAAGGCTGACCA
The DNA here is from genome assembly GCA_026543865.1 of Argiope aurantia. Taxonomy (NCBI): domain Eukaryota; kingdom Metazoa; phylum Arthropoda; class Arachnida; order Araneae; family Araneidae; genus Argiope; species Argiope aurantia. The sequence continues at coordinate 146,815 of JAPMOR010004942.1, forward strand.
CAGTCCACTTCTCTATGAGGTCTCATGATGCTCAATCCAACAACGAAGAGGTAATCCACGCAGCTCAAGCGCTCCTTCTTTTCCTTGGACATCGGTCACGAAGATCAAGAGTTTCATCTCGTCTTCCGTTTTGCCATTGGCCAATCCCCATTCAGCATAGTGTGGGAGTGCAACACCCCTTTCCGCTTATAGCCTCGAGTCGTCCAACCCGCCGAAGCGCACGTGCCAACTAAAGTCACATAACAGTCCCTAAGAACACGCTACTTATTGAAAATACAGGTGTTTATGAGCGGCCCAACGGGGCTGAAACAAGTAGAAATACCTAATGAAGTTCTGCAGTGTAACAGTAAACTTTGAGCAGCTATGTTTGCACAGTGAAAACAACGAGGTGTGGAATATAAGCGAATTTACACTCGTATATAATGTAATATACGTGACTATAATGGCCTAACGACGGTAATATTGGTTTGGCAAATTGATTATTATTTAAAAATGAGAGTAATAATTTAGTTTAGTGAACATCAGAAAACTAATTTGAACTCTGGTACATCATGCTCTATATTAATGACACACATTGGATTTTTATTACAGCAACTACACTGAGAGCTAATTTTAAGGCTATCCAATTTGGGAAATAAATAGACTTAAATGTTTTGTTTTAGCTATGAATAAAGTTATTTACATATTTTAATCAGAGGAATTTCGGACACAACAAAAAAAAATTCGAAAACAACTCCCATAAATACATATTCAGGACTAGAGAAAAATCTCATGAAAAGAAATTTGATGCTCTGTTTATCTCAAAATGAATTATTGCTATATAACTGGTGTTTTGTGTCGTCACGTATTGGAGATCTGTCAGTTCATAGAAAGCAATGTAAAACTGTAAATAAACGGCTTTGGAATAGTAGGATCTAAGGTCAAAAATGTTTTTTAATGAAGAATCACCAACTTCCTGGGATTCACGTTAAATTTGCTGTATAGGGTTAAGTGCCCTCTTGTTGGTATGAAGCAGATATCTGGAGAGTGGAACGTTGACTCATGTGACGTACTCGTCATCTGACCATGGTTCAAGACAACGATATATGTCCCAAAATAGCTATAATATAACTTGAAAATGAAATATAAATATGTTAACTCAACTAAACGCCACAGCATTCAAATTATGTATTCATTAGTAAAAATATTACCATACCAATAATCGCACAAGTTAGTCTACTAAAATTTTACGCAATATCGATGATTGTCGCAGCAAAGGATTTAGAGTTGTTTAGTTTAGTTATATTAACGTCCCGTTTCGAAGTAACACTAACTATTTTGAGACGGACTACTTAAAGCTGAACAGCAGTCAGATGACGTAGTCGACACCGGAGCTGGTACCCACTCTTCCGCATTACATTAAATCGGTGACATTTGGGCCCAACGGATTAAAGGGTACCAGACTTGCTTACATGCCTGCTCTTTTGTATAATTAGGCCTTGTGTCCGGAGCCCTGCAGCCCCGAAACTAATATCTTCCCACTTAATCACCGAGACCCTCAGGCAAAGATTTGATGAAAAATGAATAATTTCAAACCTCTTGCATCACATAGCTCACTTGACGTATCTTCTAAATATAGTATATTAAAAATAAAATAGTTAATAGTACTCTTTCTTGAATTAAAAAAAATGCCAATAAATGTAATATATAGGGATAGACATGTACATTTCACAAGCCTACCTATTATTCGCATAGGGTCATAAATCATCCAGCTGCCAACACAAGTTAAAAAATATCAGGATAAAAATATCAGGGCATGTGTTTTTTAAGAAGGAAAAATTATAAAGTACCAGAATTAAAAAAAAATGTCACATCACTTTCAAGACAATGAAAACTAAAATCTACAATTTGTATTCATGTTACTACAAGAGCTTTCAGCCCTTTTAAAGTCTTCCCAATAATCAAAAATAGAATAGAATAGGTACGTCATAGAGATTGAAGGCGAATAATATTAAATACTGAACTGCAGATTCAATAATGGGTTTGAATGTTAGACATTTAGTCGTAATCATGTGCTTTAGAGAAATCAATATAAATTATTATTGATTATAAATAATATTCAATACATATTATTACCGAAACATGACTGGAATTAATTTTGTTCTTTATGCCTGACACTGGTTCATCAAGTTACCTAACAAAGTTTTAGAGTCTTGTCCCATCTCAGATATTTTATAGTTTGGTTTGATTTTGTTTTCCACTAACTTTTTGGACGGAGAAGACAGTATAAATAACTCACATTATAATTCAAATAATTCTTAATCCTTTTCCGGCTCAGATTATTATCTGCCAGCAATATAAATTAATTAAAAGAAAAATATGCCATATTTAAAAATTTTCATTTTTGCTTTAGAATTATTTACTTCATTAATTAAAATTATTCTCTAATTACTCATTTATATCAAAATTATGTGATTATGTGATTATCTGCATCCCATTAAATTCTCTACAGTCTAAATTAAAAGTAGAAATGCATAGGCGCTGAATGAAGTCACAGGTCTGAAAAAAGAAACAACTAGATTCCTTTTACAAGAGAATAATGCCTTAGAGTAAACTTACATTTCTAATTTGGTTTTTCAGATTAAATATCTTTAATTAACGCACTTAAAAGGAATTTGTATTAATGCACAAAAAAAGTAGAAACTACTTTTATTTTTATTATTTTATGCAATCTAATCTTTATTGTATCATTATGGAATCTTAAAATAAATTTTTCTTGATTTCATTACCACGTGCATGAAATCGAAATTTCAATAACATATTCAATTATATTAATAATTAAAATTCTAAAAGCATTAAAACTGTATGCTGTTATTGAGAATATACAAGTTAACAAAATTTCAACATTTTAACATACTTAAAAGTGCGTGAAAAATCGATTGTCAAATTTCACCTGTAAATGAGATAAATCAAGTTAAAAAAAAGAGTGTAAAAATACAATTTTATCCCTAATACACTTATTTTAGTTTCTAAGAAATTAAAAGTACTTATTTAAGAGCAATAATCTTTTTAAAGTATATAATTTAAAATTAAGTTTCATATTTACAAAATAAAAAGTATTTATAGTAAAACAATATCCTCTAGAATCCAGTAGAAGTAGGAAAAACATGTTTAATTTCAATTAATTGGCAAATTATTAGAACTTAATTTTGTCTTAATCGTGCAACCGAAAATAGTAAGAACTATCTGCAAAATGAGATGACAATTCTAAAAATAATTCTTTAGAAACACTTTTATTACAGTTTCGTATTGAACCTTAAAACCAATTAATCTCTGAATCAGCTGCAATTATTTATGAGCTCACGCTGACATAGCTTAATCAGAGGGTGTAAGGTACTAAAACGGACGGTTAGAAGTTTGAGTATAAAAACAAAATTACAAAACAAAAACAGACGAAAAGTTACATCAGTACTAAATTACAGAAAATGTACAAAAGCTACATCAAAAATGCAGAAATCTTAAGCGAACTCGAAAGGGAAAGGAAGTGTCAAAGAACTAATTACTAGTTCTTACAACAATATTAGATTAAAACGCCGAAATACTAAAAGTCATGTAAAAATTGAAAGTAAAAACATAAAGCACGTTACAGCACGCATGTCTATTCAAAATGTAAAATTTTAAAGTTTCAAAAAAAAAAAAAAAACCAAGTTCTTACAAACGTCAAAAGAATCAAAATTAAATTCTTTCAGCAAACCTCATTTAGAAGAACATCATTCATTAAATAAATGTTTTACAACATAAATTATTACTTAACTATCCAACCAACGCATGCATGTTCAGTAATCTTTCAGGTAATGGTCATATAAACTCGTCTTAATTTCAGTTCACCACCAAGAACAGCTGAAAATGACATCGAGTTTTATATAAATAATTTTTTAATAGCCGGAAGACATATCTTGGCATTAATCTCCATGAGAATTAATGGTTAAAACTGTTAGTTTAGCTTTGTAACATATATCTTGACGCTTGTACATACAGATAAAGTATACGTTAAATTTAATTTCCTATGTAACTAAGATAGGATCAAATCGATTTTAAGAAGTCTTGTAGTTACACATATTAACACTTGTATTAACCAGAATACAACAGTTACTATTCGCTTTAATTCTTACGAAGTGGATGCTTTTATACTTCCTTTTTTATTGTTTGTTTCGATAAATAATGAAATGAAATAAGTTTTTTATTTTTAAATTATTCTCAAAATATTTTTGAATATATTTTAAATTTTTCTTAAAAGTTTAGGATAAAATAATGCATTGTGTCCATCTACACATTTATAAGCAATCGTAACTAATATAATTTAGTAATAAAAAACTGAATTTTTTATTAGCCAATTAAATTATTCATCGGTTTCTTTAATTGCAAGACAAATCATAAATTTCGTAATTTTGATTTACTCTTGAAAAATAATATTTGAATATTTTTCTGAGCTTAACATTAAAAATTCGAAAAAGTCATTGAACTGAAATTGTGCATAAAGTTGAGTATGGGAACCGAGAGCTTTTCTGTTTTATATTAAGGCTAATTTAGTTAGATTTAAGTCCAACTTTATTATTATGTGAAGTTAGTTTTATGGCAAACCTTGTAACTTTGAAATGAAGCTTTATAAAGAAGAATGTACTTGATCCGTGGATCTCTCTCGTGGATTTTCCGCATTAATCTCAAGAGAATATGACTTCTATACTTGACTAAAGGGAGAGCATTTGACTAAAGAAGTATGACTGCGACAGTTTACTACAGATCGGTCGTTTGACTAAGGAAATTTAATTTCCACACTCTACTATAGAAGGACGTTAACCGATTAAGTAACATGAACTTGGCAGGTCTCGGAATTGGGTCTCGACATAGTCTGTGCCGGAAGCCGACACTCTGCCACAAAGACACTTTTCATATTTGATTATATAAAATTTCATCTTTATAATTTCCAATTTTTACAAGCCTAATCCATCAAAACATCGGGGTTGCGATGACCATGTGAGAGAATACCGATTTTGGGACCTTAGGATGGTGGGTTCGAGACCCAATCTCATGGAAAATCATTATGGGTACAGGCTTAAAGCATGATGAAAGAGGGCAAAGATTCTTCTGCTGGTGTGGTAAGGAAACTTGAATAGAGAAGAGGCGGCTCCGGCGTCGTTCGCAATTTTCAGAACGGTTCCAAATTGCGCGTTCTATCGTCAAATACATATAGTATAGTTTTATGCATGATGTTAGGTTAATTTAATTTAGCAATGGACTTACTCTAATTGTAAATTTTATTAGTGTTTATTTTAGTAAACAACCAATTGTCAAAGACAATGAAAGATTCTTGCTTCTCACAATTTAAGCTGTTTCAAATAATTTTGGGTATAATATATAATAACTAAATAATTTTAACTAATAAATTTTTAATTTTAATAACTAACAAATTTTATATAATAACTAATAACTCTTAACTCATAATAACTAAAAGTATATAATAACTTTTGGTACGAATTTTATATAATTGAAAATTAATAAATAACGATAATATTTTTCTCAACATTGTATATTAAATTGAAGTCTTTTTTAATAAAAGAAATATTTAACTTTTATTGCTCATAAGTACTCTCTTAAATTAAAATATTTAGTCAGAAATTTCATTTTTAATATAACTGAAAAGCGTCAACTAAATAGCCTTATCTAATAAAAAATCTTGATTTATCTAATATATGTTGCAGAATATGTTTCATAGAAACTCCGTACACTTATCGTATTAAAAAAAGATATTTTTGTACTTAAAAAAATTTAATTTCATTGATTTAAATTATCATATTTGTAAAAATAAATAAGGCGGTACTGAAAAAACATTTGAGACAATGTCTGGTATATTAATAAAAGATTCAAATAAAAGAAAATCAAATACGAAATCCAAATATGAGGATATCAAATGCAAGATTCAAATAAAAGAAAAATCAAATACTAATTCGAAAGAAAAGAAAATCTAAGACATTCTTTGCTTATGATTTTGAATTCGACTCAATTTTTCTTCTATATTGTTGAATGAGAAAATATTTAAGAGATGGGTCATACCAAACAATATAAATACAATATTTAACTTACGGACATATATAACGTTTTAAAAAACATATAGCGTTGTGAATACGTAGTGTTTTAAAGAAAACATCAATTCATTTTTACTGCAAGAAAGTTGCATTCGAGGTGAAACACGTTTTACAGTTTCACGGTTCTAAATTTAAATCATTGAGCATTGCTTAGAAGCTCACGAGATTCATTTACTTTTAACTAACTTGCAATCAAAATAAAATACAAGTTTCAATATGCGTCATTACGTTTTCAGCTGTAAATTTCAAAGATGATAAATTTTCATTCTTAAGCTGTTAACTATTTCACAGCATTATCTTCAGAAATAAACTGCTTGTGTAAGTAATTGTATAGTATTAATTGTATTAGAAAAAACGAAAATCTTTTGTGAAAAATAATGATGAAAAAAGAGTAGTTAATAATGCAACAACAACTTTTTAAAATGAAAATTTATTCTTAGAAACTGTCAAAAAAAGTTTTTCCGAGAGCAATTTTTATTTAATAGAATAAACTTAATGATTCCATACCAAATTTAACTAAACTGTCATTTGAAGGAGAAAAACGATGCAAACAAAATGCAATTTTACTTAGAAGCTAATGCATGAAAAAATAATTTAGCAGTTCTATCCGAATTTCAGATGCAGCTGCTTGTACTTGAAAGCTGAAGTGAAAAGTTCTTCGTACATATCCAGTGCAACGAGTAAGAAAATGAAATGCTTCATATATCCATTAACGAATTCGTCAGTTATTTTTCTTTACTAAGGCTAGCTATTGTGTGCATACTTTTATGAAAGACTTATTGCATTTTCACTCTAAAAACTGAAACTTGGAAGAATGCATGACAGTTGACAAGACAGCAACTTCTCTTTCAAGTCGAGGTGCTAATTCATTCTTAACACGTGCGAAAAGAGTTTTGGAAGTCCCGTCTTCCCAAAGAGAACAAAACGAAATAATTCTAAATTAAAATCAAAATTAGGTATATTAATGCAAATGAAAAAATCCAAAATGAAATAAGTGTCTCCTCATTTGGGGCGCTAATGCGCTACATAATTCCACAATGGCCTCCGCATCTAGAATACAATTACCTGCGGCATCAGGTGGGAAATTTTTTCTAGCGAGGAGGCAGCCAGCCAATCGGAAGCTCGGTACGATACGTACGATCACAATTACACCGAGATTTCAGTATCACACGGGGCCGGGAATCATTTTAAGTAGGTTAGGCCGAACTCTTCGCTGCAAAAATCTTGAAAAGAAACGGCTGAAAAAGGAGACAAAAAGAGAGAAGGGTTCCTTTTATTCGCAGGCTTACTTAAATGGAACTTTTCCAGCAGGTAGGAGGAACTCCCCAAGTGATTTATATTCGGGCTGCTAATGACGTAGTTCCCCGCGTCGCTCGGCCACCCATTAAAAGGCAATTTTCCACTTCCTCGCGACCACGAAGACGCGTGGTAGAACCTCAATAGAGCGAAGCAGACGCACAATGCGCAACCCGCCAGTAATTGCGCCCCTTCAAGACCCTTTTTTACCATTTTTTTCAACTCGAACTCCGTCAAATGAACTCTTGCCTCCCTGGTTTCATTTTCGTCACCTTTGATTTCGAAGGAGCAATTGTTTTACTTTGGTAGCCGCCGAATCCGGCCGGTTTTGCATGCAAAGTGAATCGGCGAGATTCAAAATTAGAATTCCTGAAAAGGCTCGAGCTGCTAGGGTAAATCTGATTGCGGATCATCCGTTAATACTCACTTTAAAAGTTCACCGATCGATGGAATAAGAACGAGGTGCCCCCCCCCCTCAATGATTAAACCACCGACAATGGACGAAATTCACCTCACGCTCTGTATTAAAGCTTTCAAAAATTATCTAAGCACATAGCGAAATCTTGCGCTTTCATTTTTCTACTTTAAAAACCTGAGATTGTATCTATCGCGTAGCATATGGTATTTCAGTTAATAGATATTTCTCCATTAAGTGGAATAGAAATGAAGTCTTGCCATTTCAATGAGTATATACCATCGGCAGTGGGCAGAATTTACCTATAATTCTGTTCTAAAAGTTATAAAAACTAAGCACACAGAGGAATTGTTTTGATTTCAGTCTTGTTTTCACAGACATGAAGTTAAGTTATAGCATGATAATTGTACACGATAATTTAGTAAATATAATTACCAGATGCCTATATTTATGTTGGAATTTTTTGTGAAGTTATAAAAATCGCTTTTAAATATTTTAATCATTTGTAATTCATTAACTAAGTCATACAATGAATAAAAACGAAGGTCCTTTCTTATCTTCGATTGTACTTCTTTGCAATCTGAATATAAGAGTCCTATTTAGAAACAAAATTTTATTATGGTATTATAATGCTTCAATATAGGTATGGCAAAAATGTTAGTTATGCAAATGATTCCTTCATTGCAAATCTTTGTAGTACGATTCCCATTATTTTATATTTATGTACTTATTCAATACTTATTTAGGATGACTGACCATGTTACAACAACAACAAAAAAAAACCCCCATTTAAAATGAAAAGTTTAATTTAAAATTGATGAAGCATCTATCAATCTTGATAATGCTATTTCTGTGACCAGGTCACACTAAGCCATTGGACCATTGCATAAATGAGATATTCTATATCAATTATATTGGTCACAGAAAATTCACAGAAAAAGTTTTAAAGTCCTTGAAAAATCTGTGATTGTCATTGAAAAATATCTTCTGTTCTGAAACTCAGGAATTAACTGGATATGGAACATCGAACAGTATAACAAGAGAGAAATCGGCTTAAAAGAAAGAGGGTTTCTTTTAAGTGCACACTTTGAGGATCAAAACGCTTTAGATTAAAATCCTCCTGTTATTTTGAACTGAAACGGTCCCCAGTGTTATTATCTGCCCCTGAAAGGACCATCTTCCCCTCACTGACATTTTTTAAGCTTATCCGTTTCCCCAAACCGACAGCAATCACGAACTTCTGTACAGTTTTTGTACAAACGGCCGTCTTTCCTGAAAAATATTATTCTTATGGTTCTATAAAAGCAGTGATAACACTGGCAGCAATTATATTATAGTCTTAAGAGGAGTCACGTTTTTCTGACAAAACTGTTTTTCACACTGTTGGGGTATAACAATTTTTTTCAACAGTATTTTTTCTCAAAAAATCATTATTATGACTATTACTGTAATAAGATCGCTTTTTACAATAATTATAATACTCAAGTGGAGGAAAGGAGATAAAAATATAAATCAAGAAAAATATCTTCAAACATTATAGCGTTTTAGCATGATTGAATTTTTAACAGAGATTATTAAGTAAATTTCACTACAATAGTTTGCTATAGCAAATATCAGGAGCAATTAATAATCAATAAAAATTGGAAATTTTAGCTATATGAAGCTTTTTATCTATGAATCTACATATTTTGTCACGCATCATGTATAACCATTAGCCACAGAATAAATACAAAAATACACCAAATATTTGTAAATTAATTTTTGATAAATACCAACAATAAGATGACGAAAATAAAAAGAAAAAATATATAAAAATAAATAAAAAAGGAAACTATCTCTTTTTATTTTCTCGTATGGGAAATATAGAGAACATAACCATCAGAAATTTGACCTCGATATTTGATGGATCTCCACGCTTTAGAATTTGCCAATTCCAAAAATTAAATAATATCTGTGCTTATGTGGACTCGCTAACTCGAAAACGCAAAGAGCTTGATGGATACAGTTTTGTATGTGACTTTTGCATCAAAATTGTAAATCTAATTCTTTTGGACCCAAATTAAATTTTCCAAGGCATATTTATCTTCATTTATGCGAATATCATAATTCAAAAAGGTATCAAGGCAAATGGTTGAAATGCAACTTATGACTTTAAAAACAAATTTCTAGATCTCTTTAAAATTTAGAGTCATTTATTTAAAGATTAAACTGTATGTCTATGAACCTGTATGTAAACGAATGCAAAAACGAGCTAATGAAACGATGGATAAATAAGACTCTACATGTGAAAATTTACACCAAATTATTTTAATAAAATTATTTTAGGAATAGCAAAGATGTTGCTTTTTGCCTCTTATAAAAGTCTTTCAAGAATAGCATAGTTGTTTCAAAAATAATCTATTTCTTAAACATGCTTTCCGAGATAAAATGGAAAGGATATAAGCAGAGAAATTTCTTGAAGATTTTCATATTTTGTGATCGATCTCATTTTTATCTCTTCAAAATTTTGCAGCATTTAAGTAGCAACTAATTATATAGATTTTTTTAGAATCGTCATAATTTTTTTTTTAATTTCCCAAAGGCAATTTTTGAAAAACAATTTTAAAAAATTTCACAAAATCAGTTTTTACTTTCTCGTATATAAAGTACCCAAAGAGCAAGAACAGTAAATAAAACTAAAGATTTTGACCATAATCTCCATATTTCAGATCTCACCGAATCCGGTTATCTGGTGATTGTATATTAACACTGCGTTCCAGCCCGAAATCGTTAAAAAAAGTAGTCAAATATCACATGCTAACATTCTTATATAAATTGTTCGCATCCCAGGAATTATTCGGTAAAAAAGCGTCAATGATCGCACGCCAATAAGCTCTTTCGTAACTATTGTTCGCCAATGGCATGCGCCTGATAATGCCCAAATACATGTATTAGAGAGTATACGAGACAGTTTAGAGGAAGACCCCTTCTGGTTTTATACAAAATCATTTTTTAGGAGTTTGTGCATCTAGCTCTTATTTTAATGAAATATACAGTATATTAACCATACAGTACGCAATAATTCATATTTCACTATCATAACCATTTCCACAATTTTCAATTGATTTGAAATATTCAATGGCTGATTCAGAAAAATTCGCATCCAACGCAATTTTTTGAAGATATTTTTTTTTCATATTAAAAAGATTTTAATTAAATAATTCATGTTTTTAATTGAGGAATTTTAATTAAAAAAGTTGAAAACATAATTATTTTTCCTGTTATCCTTAAACAGATTCACTTACACAATTCACTTAATTTTTTGAAATTATAAAAAAAACAAGTTTAACAATTCAATTCAGGATTTTTTAAATTTCAAAATAAAAGATATTTTTGTCATGGGAAGTTACACATCAAAATAGAATTTCGAAAGAAAAAAAAATTCTATTCTAAAAATTTTTATTTCTATTTTAAAATCTAGTTTAAAAATTCTAAAAAAAAAAAATCTATTCATTATTAACATGAAAAATAAATCAAGTATCTAATTTGTTTCAGTATATAATGAAGGGTTAATATACGAAATGATAGAAAGATATAATTCCCATGGAATAAAAATATCCATCCGATAAAATATATTCCACATGCATCTTCTCTTCATTTTTTCATCCGCCGAGCTACATTCTGCTACAACTAAAAGCACCAAATAGAAAGGGATATCTCAATTGAAGAACGACGTCCGCAAGATAAAGGACGATAAAGAGAACTTCGCTAGCCTACGGCTGCCACCAGATAAGAATGACAAAGAAAAAAAATCTGTCATTTGCAGCAAAGTGTGTGTATGTGTGATCCCTCTGCTACATCTTCAATTCACACCTTTAAATACGGAGCGAATAACTCAGAATAGATTGACTGACATTAATATGCTTGCTGGTAAAGAAAGTCGATTTTTTCGCTTTCGATTTGGATTGGAGATTTCAGATTTTTGGATTTTGCGACAGCCTCCATCGGAATAGCAATGAATGTTCGCTAATACGCTCATCCGAGTCGATCGTCTCTTTTCTTTCCCATCGGTTTGAATTTAACACAGCAAATACCAGTCGATGACTGGTTTTTTTTCTTTATTCTGTGACATTGGGGAAGTTTGACACGATCTGTCTATGAAATAATTCTATGGATTGCTGTCCGGGAATTGATCATTTCCGGACGTGAAAAATTTGCTTTAACTTTTAAATAGAACGATATTTCAAACTTATTCTGAAGCGTTTGTGATAGAACCGCCGAACACTGCATACATAAATAGAATAATATTTATGAGTATGATAATTTTGTTGTTGTTGTTTTTAGAATAGATGGAACTGAATAGTTCCTGTAACAATAAGCATTCGTTGTATATGACGAAACAAATTTTCCTATTTCCTATTTCAAATCTTATAGAACTATTCCTTTTATGAAAAGATAATTTTTTAGAGCGGATTATATAAAATAATAGAGGTGAAAAATACTACATTAAGATGAAATGTTTATATCTCTATTCTCAGACTTCAATCATGACACATTGTTTATATCATTTTAACAACATTCATGAATACCGAGAAGAATGGATACAAATAATCCTCCCAATAAAAAAATCTAACTCAATGCAAAGCCATTTAGAAGCTATTTTGAAAGTAAAAGGATATGTAACAAAATATTAGTTATTTTAATGTTATTTTCTCTATGTTAATAAGTTAAACTAGCTATAATTAAATTTCGCGACTACAAAATTTTTAAAAGACATAAAGTTTATGTTAATAAAAATATTATCAATACATTATTCTTGCTTATAAATTTTTAATATGTTTCATAATGTGTCTTTCATTATTCTTTTAGCTGTTAAGCTAAAAAGCGAATTTAATTTAATATTTTTTTAATGAAGAGAAAGAGTAGGGCATACTCAGTTTTAAGAGTCAGTGTATGTTCACAGGCATAAAAAATTAAGAGCTTTATTTAACGTACGATTATTTAATTTCATAATGGGATTAATTTAAAAGTATAATAAATATTACTTTTGGAAAATGATCCTCATGTTATAATTATTGATTTTCGAATATTTAAAAGCAAGTATGTTAAATATTGGTAAAATTGAGGTCCTCCATGTTTACAGAATTTAGTTCCCATATCGGAATCACACCTATTTTCTATTTTGTATATGATTAAGAAAGACAAACTTTTACTATCAGTAATTGTTGTAATCAAATTATTAATTGCATAATAATTAGATTATTATAATGTTTGGAACTTAAATTATTTAAGAGTAATAATAAGAATAACTAACGTAACGTAACGAATGGACTAACATACGCTTTTGAATGCTTTCAAATATATTTGCAAAATCCAGATACCTCAACTTAATTGAATTTTGTCTTCAAATCAGGATCGCATTCAATTTCTTCCATTTACATGAAATTAGATAGCAAAGTCTTAATTACCATCATTATTTCTCCCCTTAATTAAACTATTAATGGCATAATTGTTAATTATCGTTAAATTAATTAATATAGACTTAGTAATATATATATATAAGTAACCAATCTAAAGTAAGAAAAAGTTTGAAAACTAAACGAAAATGAAAACGAAAACAAAACAGTTTCGAAATCTTTTTTGTAAAAACTTCATAGTATTTAGAGAGCGCAAATGCAGCTACTTCTAAAACACAGATGAACTGATACAAAAGTAAAAAAATCAAGTTAATAGGAAAAACAAATAAACCAAATAAAAATATATATAAAAAAAAAAAGAATCCGGCCTGAAGACTTTTTCAAGGGTCACCCTCAGGCAGGAATTCAAAAAAAGGGATTTTTTCTGTTAAGGAAATTCAGACAATTAAGTCTAATAATGATTCCTTCGTTACCCGAAAATCCCCTGAAATTAGACCCAAGAGATATACCATTTTAACAGAAAGGAAAACACAAAACGACAAATTAGAAGTAAAACCACTAATAAGTAAAAATACAATAACAAAAAAACAATAAAAACCAAAATACCATAAAATAACACTAAAGAAAAACGAAAAGGCAAGAACATACCATCAACAGTCAAGGAAATTTTAAGCTATCGATTGTGATTACCGCTTATTAAAAACACAAAGTTAACGGTAATTTAGGTAAAAATTGTAAGCTCCCAGCGCCACCTATTGAGTGATATAATATGCAAGGAAAGTTCTATTTTTTATTTAAGCCAAAGGATTAATCCCAAACCATACCTTGTTTAATTAAAAAATTGACATTGCAGTAATTTTTAGGAAATTCATTTTTAATTAAATTATTAATGAGGTTGTTAGATGCTTCAATATAGGAATTTTTATTATTGCAAACCCTTTTGATCCTGTTAACTTGTGAGAAAATTAGACTTTTGAAAATTTTAGAGTTTAGATTGGAATGGTAGTTACATAGTTCTGTTATTTTGAAGTTGAATTCATCCTTTTTATCGTATATACCAACTATTGTTTTTTCATTATCAATTTCGATTTTTAAATCCAGAAAGGTAGCCTCAAGTTGATTTTTATTCGTTTCTGTTAGAATTAAATCTTTTGGATAGCAATTAGTTACAATATTAGTATTGTCGAAGTTAATCAAAAGTAGGTCATCAATATATCTCCACCCGTTTATTAAATTATATTTAATTACTTTTTTCTCATAGTAATGTAGAAAAATATTAGCCAAAGCACTTGAGAAAGCTGTTCCCATTGGAATGCCCTTAACTTATTTATAAAAATTAATACCATTAAAAACGTAATTTTCAGTAATATTAAAATTACATAACTCAAGCCAGTTATTTTTAGGAATGATATTTTCATTTAAATATTCGTCATAGATAAAAGTGCAGACTTTTATTAATTTTTCATGAGGTAGATTAGTGTATAAATTTTCGAAATCCAAAGTATTAATTTTATTAATGTTGTTATCTTTAAGAAAATCCAGAATTTCTTTGTTACTAGAAATAATAAAGTGGTCTTCATCTTTTATTTTGTCCAGGATAATTTTTAAGTATTTAAAAAAATGTTTACCCGATAGTAATTATAACTGCCAGTGCTACAGGTCACGAATCTGAATTTTAATGGATTTTTATGAAATTTAACTGTTGGGAATAAATAAGGATAGTTAAAAGAGCAAGTCTTAGTTTTGGGTTTTTTTGCGAAAGCTAGCATTCTTTTATCTAATTCCTTTTTCCCGGTGTTCTTTAACATATAAGTTGCGTTAGAGTTATATTCATTAATTAAAAGTTCTTTATAATAATATTTACAAATTAAACAAATTATTTGCTGATTTATCTATTACTGTAATAACAAATTTTTCTTTTAGATTTTTTATTTCATTTTTCAATGTTTTACTAAAATAAATCCCACGTTCTTTAGATCTGTCAAAATCAATATTCATTTTTAAATTCTCACTTTCCATTCTCTGAAACCTTCCGCAGGCCAATGGTATTTTCTAGATAATTTGGCAATAAAAACATCCAAATCATTACCAATAGAAATCAAGATTTTGTCATGGTTTATTTTTTGTCTTAATCTAAATTTTGTTTTGTATATTATATTATATATATATATATATATAGGCAAATACCCAAGTTGGTTTCGCATTTACAGAATATGCCAGCTAAATAGAAGTGTGGAAGAAATATACGCGAACGTTATTTGAACACAGAAAGGTTAAAAAAAGAATATGAACTTTTCTAGCAAACCACATCAAACAGCTATAAAAACGATTAATTATTTGATAAATAATAAATGATTTAATAAATTATATAATAAAAGTGTATGATTCCATACTAAAGATCACGTACACGCCTTAAGAATGATCTGTTTGCTAATAAAAGAGGAACCTAGCTAAATCCGTAGATATGCGGTTAACTGAATGAACGGGTAGCCACGAATAGCAAAAATGATACTTGAAATTATATAAAATAAATCCCTCTATAATCATTTTCTTCATAAAACCTTACGTACCGTCATCGATGAACCCACTTATTTATACGACAACTTCTCATACTCGTTTTTGAGTGGTCTCGCAGGAAGTTATCTTATACAATAAAGCCTGAGATCAATTTCTTTTTAATTCAGACGCATTTTAAGAATCAAATGTTTCGACTGAGAATAGTTATGCCAGATATCAAGGAAATGCAAAGAACTGTATTGGACAACTGTCTTAAAATTAAGCATTTAAGAGCTGCATATGAGCTTATAAGGAAACATTATCGCCTGCAAATTTCAGTTTTATTTCATATTAATTAAAACATATTCATTGATAGATTAAGTACGTACATTATTTTAGCAATCAAATATTAAATTATTAAATCCTTAAAAACATTACATTTTAGTCAATTAATTACAGGAAATTCACCTAAAATGTGTTTGGCAAAAAAAAAAATCGATCTTTTCATTTAAGCATTAATAAAAACAATGACTCTCTGAAAATTTTATGACTTAATGAAGAAAGAACAGCAATCCGAAATGTGATTTCAGAAAAAAAAATGCAGTTACTTACACCTATATTTGGAGCAGGCAAATTACAATTCCTTGGAAATGTCAATGAAGAATAGTTGAAACAATCCAGGTCTCCATTCCTTCCGTGACAAACAGCCATCTTCGTGCTTTTAGTTATTGAGGGAAATTTATGCTTGTTTGCATGTCAGCTGTTTGTTTGCAAACCTGGATTACGCCGAACGTAGTCGCTTGTTGAGGCACAAATGATCGTTTGGTGGTTTACTCATACACTCATTAAAAGGCATTTTAAAAACTTTATTTCTTCTTGCATCACCGCGGATTGTTAAAGTGAATATATTGTTGAAGATTCAAATAAATTCTGAGCAGCGCATAGTGACGAATTTGGGGCAAAATCCTGGTCAAAAATGTTTTTCATGTATTTTCAAGTTTCAATCAATGGTGTTGACTAACGAGTTATTTTATATTAGTAAATACACATAAATAATTAATTTAATATAGTATATGTATCTATTAAATACATATAAAAAGTTTACTGATCTTTTTACTGCTTAAAAAGGGAAGCAAAACAGATTTGTTTTACATGTCAGTGAGGCTTTATTTTATTACAGTTAATTTTATTATTATAAAATTTTAATTATTTATATAAGTCAATGTACAGATTGAACATATTTTGCAATCAAATATTCAAGACAATGGATAAAACTGAATAAACAAACACTATGAACCAAATAATGATTTGATAAACCATGTAAAGTGCATAAAAAATGTGATATTTTAGATGAAACAATTAATGCCAAAATAAAGAATGAAATTTAAGTGCATTGAAGGAAGAATCAAAACTAGGCCATTTTTAGTGGAACGTCAATTCAGGCATTAATGCTGATTTGTTATTTGTTGTTTTATTGTTATATTATTTGTTTCTATATTATTAAATTTCTTATAATTAGAATGCACATTTAAATGTATGCATTTATCCACTATAATTTCTACAATATTGATTTAAACTTCTTGCTATATTGTTTAAATATTTTTAAATGTAGTATGAATTCGAGTGAAAAGAGCATAAAAATAAATTTTTATGCTCTTAAATTTTTTTAAATTAAAAAAAATGCAATAATCCTTATAACCATACTAGCGAATTAAAACATCATGTACAACTAGAAAACATTCATATATTTATAAAACAAAACAATTATTGGGACAAAAGAGCTATTTAATTATTACTTTAATTTAATATTTTATTATATGTTCCGCTTCATTTTTGGTATCCTAGCTAAATTTATAGAAAAATTAGTTTTATATCAAATTATAATCTGAACCAAAGATTCGATATAATATCTCACAAAAAATCGCATTCAATGAATTTTCATATAAATAGATATATTCATCAATAATTTAGTTTCCTATACTCCCCCTTTTTCTGATAGACTTAAATAAAAAAACGTCCCCTCATCATCATCTCTTCTGTTTTCTATACCCTGTTTATTTTTTCCCACTTCGTCTCGCGTTTTGAGTGCGTAAAACTTTCTATTATCACAAATCACAGGAATTAAAATAATTATAAAGATTAGGCCAAGCTTCATACAAAACTTAAACCACTGTCATTCAGAAGATAAATATTTGTTCTTTAAATTGGTATAAAACAAGAAGATAAATCTTTGTTCTTTAAATTGGTGTGGTGCACTTTAACACCAATTTATTAATTCTTCCGTAAGTAATTGCCGAAAAAATATTTATTTAAATTATTAATAATCATTATTTTAAATTATTATAATTTGAATAAAAATTTCAAAAAAGGGTTTTCAAATGCACATTTTCTTCCCCAAGTTATATTTGTGCTAAATCTGGTAGCTCTAAGTTCATCGACCTATTCTGTAGATCCCCAATAGACATTCATTCATCTTTATTAATATTAGAGGTGATTTTTACAGAGCACTAAGTAAACATGGATAATTATTTGATTTTAAATAAAGCTTTTATCATTTTTTACAAGCAAAAATAATCTTCAATACGTTAGTTTCCTTTAACTACAAAAAACATATTTCATAGTTTCCGAAATCTAAGAAAACTACATCTACCCTCGAAGAAATCTTTTCTTCAAATGAGAATATAAGCCACCTGACGCTACTTGTCCTCCAAAAAAGAAGTTGATCGTCGCAGCAATTGGCTGATATGAAATACACTTAGTATTATTGTAAGGCACTTTTAACCGATATATTTTCGGCCGTTTTTTACCCAAACAGACCCCTGCGCAGCGACTGAAATTTTTGGTTAAAATTGGATTGCGAAATTTGAGCACGGCAAAAGTTGGCACAATAATAAATCTATTGATAAATATTTCAAAGAAAGAAGAGCAGTATTATCACTTGAACATTGAAAATCTGATCTTTTAATTTTTAACATATTAATCGTTTTATCAGATGAATTCTGCTCTCAGAACTTTACACGTTTTTTTCAATCCAGACTAGAATCCAGCGACGAGACAGCGTTCAATGTCAAGGCAATGTCTGGTCATAGTTTTGAATAGCTCAAAATTGTATAATTTGATGCAATATTCAGATTCGCCACTGGAATTAATGTAATATGTGAAATGTCAATTATAAATATTTTACAAAAATAATATACAAAAGAAATATCGATTATAAACGATAAATCAGTCAGAAGTAACTAGTTTTTAAGTGAAAACATATAAATTGCTTTTTAAATAATATAAATATAAGCTTGAAAAATTCGAAATTTAAAGATTAATACCTTGTGTTAAAATAGCGTGTGCATGATGATTTATGCATCGAATTGTATATTTTTTAAAATTTGAATTTGTATTTAATTTAAAGTAACAATAAGTTTTAAAGACAAAAGTCACTCGAACTTAATTAAATATTTTAAATAACTTAGTATTCTTGTATGATTAGAAATTACACTATATGTGCCAGATAAAATGGGGTATCTAATAAATTAAACTAACAGTTCAGGAGACTGATATATGTTCTGTATTATGCATGATATTTGGTAAAAAATAGTCAGGAATTTTTGCGCTGTATCTCTTTCAATAATAGTTTTTACCTCTATATTCAATTTCTAAGAGTCCGGAATAAAAAAAAATCAAGCAGACTTTATATTTTATTATTCAGACCTTAATGATGAAAGTTGAACGCCATTTATTAAAAAAAAAAATTGAATTTCACTTTGGATGCTGTACCAGATCGTTTCACTAAAGAACACTTTCAAGGACCGTGTCTTACGATAGACAGTTTTTTTTATGTTTATATTTTGATAGTTAGATATATATTTCCAGACTTGGGCCTGCAAATGGACTTTTCCTTGAATTTTTCTTGTTCCAAATTTACGAAATGTTATTTTATTTCCCATTTATACCGGTGTTGTATTGTTTTTTTAATGTTTGCTTTTGCTTTTTTATTTTCCCGATATTTTGGCCCTGCAGGCTTTTATTTTTATTTTCAAAGGCCCAATGTAGCTTTACCTTTCTGTTTTTATTTGATTATTTGTAGATTTTCTATTTAAATTCTCAAGAAAAAATGTTCTTTTCCTTTCATATTTGCCATCGCCACTATGTAGGAATCTTCACGATTCTAAGTAAGTGCAAGGACAAAGTCTGGATGTCATGAACAGTGGTGTCTCTGTTAGTCAGGCTTACTCGAAGGTACAATAACTTAATGGAAATTCAGGAATATGATACTAAACTATAATACACTGATGTGCAAAACTTAAGCAACAGGTATGTTTTTTGCCATAACTTCACGAGAAATCATCTGAGAGACATGAAATTCAGAAATGAGATACAGCATTTTGTTCTGAAAGAATGACGAATGTATCGTTGCGCAGAAATGAATACAATGCATACAGTATGGAATCAAACAAAAAAAGGCTTTATTGAACTCATAGTATCGTTACACATGATTGTCTGTCCAAGAGGAAGAACAGCAAGCAGATGTTCCTTAGTATGGGATATGCCCTCCCCTTACTGCAATGGCTGCTTCGCACTGTCTTCCCATACTCAGCACCAGATTGTCCAACAGTTCTTGAGGTAAGAGTGCCCATTCCTCAATCAGCATCTGTTTAAGTTGTCGGGTGTTCCCAGGAGGATGTAATCGTGCCGCAAGGCGTCTCCCCAAAGCATCCCACATCACATGTTCTATCAGATTTAAATCAGGGGAGCACGCCGGCCAATCCATTCGAGTGATATCTTCACTTTCCAGGAGCTCCTCAACAGCATGAGTCCTGTGTGGCCGTGCATTGTCATCCATAAAAATGAAGTCTGATTTAAGGCACCTCGGAACAGACGCACATGGGGAAGGACCACCTCCTGACAATAGCGATCTCCAGTTACAGAACCTCTGTCAAAAACGTGTAGCTCAGTTCACCCGTTCATCATAATGCCTCCCCAGACGACAACTCCAGGACCACCGAAACGGTCTCTTTCCGTGATGTTACTGGGATGAAACCGTGTCCCGACCTCTCTCCAAATCAACTGGCGTTGGGAATCTCTTGTAACATCATGGAAAAAGACTGATGATTGAGGAATGGGCACTCTTACCTCAAGAACTGTTGGACAATCTGGTGCTGAGTATGGGGAGATGGTGCGAAGCAACCATTGCAGTAAGGGAGGGTATATCCCATACTAAGGAACATCTGCTTGATGTTCTTCCTCTTGGACAGACAATCATGTGTAGCGATACTATGAGTTCAATAAAGCCTTTTTTTGTTTGATTCCATACTGTATGCATTGTATTCATTTCTGCGCAACTATGCTTTCGTCATTCTTTCAGAACAAAATGCTGTATCTCATTTCTGAATTTCATGTCTCTCAGATGATTTCTCGTGAAGTTATGGAAAAAAACATACTTGTTGCTTAAGGTTTGCACACCAGTATAGTTTCTTTGGAAGGAATTCTTTTAAAACTAAATAAACATGTATGATAATTTGCGGTAATTAATTTTCTCAAATGACGCCTGTTATGAGAAAAATGCGGAAGAAAATTCTACACTTATCATGCAAAAGGTTAAAGAAATAATTTTTTGGAAAATTATGCGGTCAGTTTGAAACTTTAAATATTCCTGTTACAAAAAAAAAAAAAAAAAAACTGAAACATGAAGGCGAGAAAATGTATCTTCAATTCCATCAGCTAAGAAGCAACTTGTTAAATCAAAATCAACTTGTATAAGAAACTGTATTTTTTGCAACAAATTACGCTATTCAAAAGTATTAGGAAATAGTACTTTTAAAATTGTGTCTGCGTGAATTATTTTAGGGTTTTATTCATATTGCAGTACATCGGAATAAAGAAAGATCGATTAAATTTTGTATTTTATTATTCGGTTCGTTAATAATTAAATAATTTTTTTTATACCAGTACAATTTTAAATCTAAGATGTTACAAAAAAGATTTAAAGATTGCGATTTGTCGATGAACAAAAGAGGTATGAGAAAATAAATGGTACATTTTTTAAAATTGCTTTGGTTGGGACCTTATATTTGGAGTCATACTTATCTATAGCCTTATTCATAATTTCGATCAAATGTAAAGAACAGTATGTAGATTTAATTATAATAAATAAGAATTAGATTTTCTGATTAATATTAGTTTTTTTAATATCAGGTAGCTTCTAGTGTTAGAAGATAAATATTATGGATTTATATGAGGAACTTAATTTTAATTAAAATAAATAATAAAAAGCAAAAAATTATTTTTTTAGTGAACACCACAGCTAAGGCATCAATGCAATTAATTTAATCAGAATTGCTGCTAAAAAAATGCAGATTTCATTTAATAAGTAGATACACTTCAAGTAAAAAACCTCCCTAAAAATAAAAAAAACGAAACAAAGATATCCGAAATTAAAATAAATGAAAAATTTTAAAGCTAGTTTTGTATAAATTCTTTCAATTTAAAAGCTTTGAAATTAAATAATAAAGTACTTTATGCTATGCTTTCTAAAATTTATACATTAAGAATTACACAATTTAACACAATCCTTCGACCAATAAAGAAAAAATGAAGGAAAAAAAAACTGCATACTTTATTATTGATGAACATGTTAATAACAGAGTTAACGCCCAAAAATGAAAATTCATTGGCTCAGTCAAAATATTCTACTGATTTGATTAGGGAACTATCTTTTCCCTAGATATATTTATTATTTATTGATATTTATGAAGATTTATGATACAAATTAGACTTAGGTATTATTTATTACCTCTTACACAAATGTATTAATTTTATTTTATTCTAATACTCACTATTTATGTTGCAAAAAGTAGCATTATTTATTTATCAAAACACGTAAAAAAGTCATAAGGAACAGAAGAGAACCAGATTCAGAGTCAAAGTCAAGGTTCGAAGTTCAAGAACAGAATTCAATTTTCATTTTCCTTTTGAATTTTTGAAGTTTGTTCAAATCACGTCTATTTAAAAAACATATCAAATTTCCATTTTCAAAATTTTTCGCTGTATCTGTAACATCTGAACTATAGTTTTTCACATCACTCTTAAACGCTTGCCTTGAAATTCTAGTATTTAAAATTTCATTCCCTTTTCATCAACGCCATAATCACCTGGAAAACGTATACAGCCATAGTTTTTTTTCTTCTTCTAAATAATAGTTTTGTTATTTACAGACAAAGGCCTACCTCTGACGGCTGTCTTTTACCTTTGCCATCCCATGGTTTATTATGAAAATGAATTATTTCTGCGTGACTAACCAACTCTTAAATTTATCCCATTATTTTAGAGCACCCTGCATATCGACAATCGTCAATATTCCAGGAAGTAAAATTTATTTAATTCCTAAAACAAATAGGTTCAAGAGGAATTACTAAATCACAAGAATAGGTTGTATTACATTCTGTATATAAAAAGAAAACAACATTAGCTTAAAATACGACATTTATCGTTGCATAGATTGCTGTTATAATATTTAGAACCGCAGCAGAGTGGACTTAAGTTGCAGCTGATTATTCGCAATTCTGTAAACATATGTTAACATAAATTGTGCAAGCGTATTTTCTTCTGCCCATAAATCGTGTCACTGTCCCCTTGGTATCATACATCGTTTACTCACCGATTCTTATTTATTTAAAACTTGACTCCAGACAAATTTTTTGAATATTTTCTGTTATCAGTTTGATAGTTTTTGACTGAATAGTTGTGCTACATACATCTGAGTAAGTTTCCGGAATCCTTATGTACTTATTTAAATGAAATATGGAAACCTTAAATGAAATTAATGATTTAAAACTGTTTATGAAAATACATGATTTATTTGGAACTCACTAAAAAATCGACTTGTACTGGTTTGCGATTTATAATTGTGGAATCAAAAAATGCTGTTTCAAAAAATGTCGTTTCTGAAAGAATATATATTTATGCAAATATTACAATGTATCGATAAACAAATGGATGGAAAACTCAAAACAATTTCAGATTATTATTAATTTAAATTTTGAATCTAGGCACCTTTCAAATTTATTTTAAATATTCCATAAATATGCTTTAAATTAAAAAAAATAATTACTTTGTTGTGGAATAATATTTTGCATTTAGTGTATTTATAAAAATTGCTTGTGCTAATAAAAGTCATAAAATGATATAAGAAAAAAAATATGCTTTCAATTTTCACTTAAATATATAGAATAGATTTAAAATTGTGATATATCTGAGAAATCGGTATTTATATGTTTCTTATCTTTTAAAAAATTCAATTTGGATCTGTTGAACAGAAAACTTTTTTCCCTTTTCATTGTAAAAATTAAAAAATAATAATAAAAAAATATAATAATAACAAATTTCAATCTCTTTCAATCAACTTTTGTGTAGCTTTTTTAAACGCATTTCAACACCAAAATTAGAAATTAAAAGAGACATTTTAATTTTAGCTATGTTAAAAGCAATAAGTTATCATTTGTTCCAAAACGGAGCATTTATTAAACTTTTTCATAAATAAATAATTTGTCTTTACACTTAGCAGTATAAGTTAACTCTACTTTTGAATTCGACAAATTCATTTATACTAATGAAAAATTCCAGTTTTTTAATGCATAAAATTTTTATTATTTTATTTTAACAGAAGATGCATCAATACAATAGAAATATTTTGTATTGAAGAAGAATACTTTTAACGTATTAAGGTGCAAAAATATACCTGCATTTAAGATATTCATACGAGTTTTTATATATAAGTGTATATCAGTGACAATATCATGGAAATCAGAATGAAAAAGATCATAAACCTTGCTATCAGTCGTTGAGTGTAATCAATAACAATGTACCTACAGGCAGATCGTGATGTAAAAGCCAATAAGTGGACATAGATCATGGAAGTGGCTGTAGGCAATTCTGATTAAACGACACCAAGTACAAAAGATGAACCGGCGTTATTAAGGTTAGTAAATGGCCATGACAGACTATTTTTCAAACATATTATGGGTAATAAAAATAAAAAGCAAAAATAGCATTCCAATCTCATGAATACAAACATTTTGATTTAATCAAATCTATTAGGAAGCCGAAAATTGAAAACTGTTTACTTTAATGCTTTTTATTTAATTCTTTAATTTGCGAATTAATATTGAAAGAGAACTCTTTTGAGTATCATGCTTTTTTACTTTCACTGTTCGAGATTATTTTCATAAATGGGATATATAAATATTATTATCATAAAAATTATATATTCATGAATGGTTATTAAGAAAAAAATAAATTTGAATCTGTCAGAACTAATGTTGAAGGGAACTTTATTTTAATTAAGTATTTTTACTTATTATAATGAATGCTTTATTTCAGATCTATTTAAGGTTTTGAGATATCAATAGGTTCCGCGATCTTAGAATGTCATTTTTATGCTTTTTGGAGTAAGGCAAGTAGACTCATGATGCTGATGTTATAAAGATATCTATAATATTTTTATATTGCTCCCCAATTGCTCTATATAAATGCTAAGCAAAAATCTTGTACTATATTTGAATTTCTTCGATTTCAGAACAAATATTTACAAAAAGCATTATAAAATAATTACAAATCATAATTTTTTAACATTCAAAGTTATTGAAGATCATTTACAACAACAAAAGAATTAATAGTGTTCACATATATTCAAAAATAAATTTTACACAAAGAGAAATAATCGTTTATATTGATATAAAATTTTTTCTTGAAAACAGAAAAGATGGTAATTAAGGAAATATTCGTGAAAAATCTGCAACCTCATTTGTAACTTTGTATTTGTAACTTTGAAAGTAGTTTGCAGACATAGATGACCGACATTAAAATCAGAATTTCCTCACATAGCACCTAAAAGTCCAATTTTAAATGCTTGATGATAAGCTAAGAATCAGCGTTGTGCAGACTTAATACTGTTATACGCCGTTTTTTTTTCCCCTTCTTCTTCTTCTTCTTCATTCATCATACTTTATAGAGTATCAACGTGTTTTGATTGTTTATAGAGAATCAAAGTGATAAATTATGAAATAAAGCATATACGAACTTACCATAAACAAAAATTACAACCACGAACTTTATAGATGATTAGTTTTTAATGGAATTATAATTAATTTTATTAAAAATACAAAATAAAAAGATTTGCTAGAATCTTTAATTTATCTTGAAACTTTTACTGCTTTTCGTTCAGTTTGTCGTTTTGGTTGGCTCTTTTTGAAAATAACATGGGTTTTAAAGGAAGGACTTAGACTTTTATGTGTAGAATCGTGTAAACATGAATCTTTCAATGGAATTCAGAGAAGCCAATTAAGAATAAGCAAATTCATGAAGTAAGAGGGGAAAAAATAGAAACGGCTGAAAGAATCAAAGAAAAAATAACCGCTGCATTATTCAATTAATTTATCCTTAACATCAGTATACTTCAGTGAACATTGTTATTCAGTATATATTTTTAATTTTCTTATTTTTATTCTTATTTATTTATTTATTTTGTAAAAGATTTTTCAAAATTTTCTTATTTATAATCTATTTATTTATTTTGTAAAAGATTTTTCAAAATTTTCTTATTTTTTTTCTATTTATTTATTTTGTAAAAGATTTTTCAAAATTTTCTTATTTATATTCTATTTATTTATTTTGTAAAAATTTTTTCAAAATTTTCTTATTTTTATTCTATTTATTTATTTTGTAAAAGATTTTTCAAAATTTTCTTATTTTTATTCTATTTATTTATTTTGTAAAAGATTTTTCAAAATTTTCTTTTTTTTAATTCTTTTTATTTATCTATTTTGTAAAAGATTTTTCAAATTTTTCTTTTTTTAATTCTTTTTATTTATCTATTTTGTAAAAGATTTTTCAAAATTTTCTTTTTTTTAAATTCATTTTATTTATTTATTTTGTAAAAGATTTTTAAAATTATTCTTTTTTTTATTCTTTTTATTTATTTATTTTGTAAAAGATTTTTTTAAATTTTCTTTTTTTAAAATTCTTTTTATTTATTTATTGTGTAAAAGATTTTTTTAAATTTTCTTTCTCTCTTTATTTATTTTGTAAAAGATTTTTTTAATTTTCTTTTTTATTCTTATTTATTTATTTATTTTGTAAATGTATTGGGATACTATTATTTATAAATTTTTCTGAACTAATACGCCCGATTTCTATCCTTCTATATGAATTCATTCCATTCAAATGAAATTTCAATGTCGATCGAATGTGAAAGGAAAGCGAGTTGATAATCTTTTCGAATTCTAGTTATTCTATTCTATTCTATTAAATTCTCGTGTAAGGAATGAGCATCTGCTATTTATCTCTGTTATCTTGGATATTTCACAGACGATTTTCAAATTATTTTTATGAATATTTTTTTTTCTTATAGTCTGATTTTAAAAATCAGCACTGAAAGTGAATCAGCAATATGAAAATTTTTTTCACTTATTTTGACCTATTTTGTTTATATATTTCCAAAAAAAATTTCTTTCCAATATGCGATTTAAATTCACTTAGTCTTTATAAAAATACTCAGAACCATGATTTTGAGAAACAAGATAGAAATTTACCACCATTTATCACGTTTAAAAAATACCGCTGACGTTTAAGAAGGAAAAAAAAAAAAAAAAAAAAAAAAAAAAAAAGAGTTCCGCCATACTTGGCGTAGCAAAGAAAACTTTCTTATCGTTTCCGGATATCAAGGCAACTTAGTTTCCAACATCAGTTAATTGTAAATTTTTGTTGGTGGTGCCATCTGGTGGGACTGAAATTAAATTCGTTACCTATTACGAAATGGTTAAGAAAAAATTCATTTTCCAACTTTTTTATATCCCTTTTTGTATCTTTGCATCAAATTTTCCCAGGTTTCTCTCAAGCAAATTTTTAACTTAGGTAGAAGTAATATTGATTACCAATGCAAGAGCCAGATTAGACACTATTGCTCCGAATACCTGCAGATTGCGAGTTAATTGACATAACATTAGTTTTGCTAGCTAGAGAAAAAAAAAAGTCAAGAATATAAAAATACAAAACATGCTGATAAGAGAAGTAACTTTTAAATATGATAACCAAACCCATTTCCCGCATATACAAGATCGTTATATAAAATTTTCTGTTGCTTTAAATAAGTAAGACATCTTAAAATATTGTTAAAATAAAATCACACTTTCTATTTTATATAGACTTTTGTAATATTTATCTTTTGGATGATTTTGGATCATTTTATTCGTAGATTATCTTTCATAAAATCTTCATTTTTAATGAACTAACAACAGTTACAAAATTATGGAGAATGTCTATCCACAATTCTGGCTTACACAACGACGTTAAATAATGAATATATTGAGTCATTTTCCACTTACAGAAGAGAACAACCAAGACCATTGCCACTAGCGCTTTTTCATGGAAAGTAAGAAAGTATTCCTTGTAAGAAAAGTAATTACTCGTTTTTATATAACAGCAGAAATAGAGAAATAAATTTAAAAAGTAGAAGTTTCAAAGGAAATATTAAACTCACACATATTACCCGGGGTTTTTAATCAAAATATTTAAAATTCAAATGACATGTAAACATTATCACTCTTTTCTTTTAAGAAATATTCAAGACATTTTCTTTTTCCAAATTTTTGAAATATATTGAAAATATTTATTTTACTTCGTGCTGTTACTTTTCCTACATATAGCTTTCATACCCAAGATATGTTAGTAGATGTTAGTTAGTCCGGTGATTCATATCCAGAGAGGAATTCAGCATCCATACCTATAAAAATTAAATCTTTCCATGGCGATATAAAAAAGTCATTTAAAACCCATTTGTAAAAAGTTTCATTTCAAATAAATTTAGTTTTTTACGTCAAGTAGACACATTGTTTAACAAACGTAATTTCTAACTTTTAATGATTACATTAAAACAGAGAAACAAGCTTATTTAAAATTTCATATCAAAATGTCAAACAAAGTCATTAAATTTCAAAATTAATGAAATAAATAGCAAACCAATGCAATCTACGTAAAATATGTTTTAAAAATGTTCAGTTATGCATAAATATGAGCAAGTTTAATCAACCATATATCTTAAATTAGGAAATATTTGCAATATAATGATAATTATTTATTCGTAATCCTGAAGATTGATTGAATGCTTTTGTTTTCCCAAGTAATGAATAAAATTTTAAATATATAATTGTTTATATTTCTTAAACAAAGTAAGTCAAAATTAATTTTATTTCACTTTTGAAATGAATTAAAAAGGATTTTGAAAATTTTGAAACTACAATCGAAAAAGATTTTTACCAGTTGGAAAAAATAAAAATAATACTTTAATTATTTGTATTCGTTTATACAGTTTTTGAGCTAACTGACCACTACTAGGATAAGACGTGAACGGCGTCATTATTATTTTTATATTTGTATTCAATAATTTATTGAAATGCTAAAGGAAAATGATTTATTATTGAATATTATATAGAAATAGTTTAATTGACCTAAAATTTTCTAAGCTCAACTTATCCCAATTAAGCGGAATTTAATTACTTAAAATAACATATTATCAGCACGATATTTATTGTCTATCAAGTCAGCCACCTCTAGATTCTGACAATGTAAGATTGGTATGGCTCTTAAAATGATCTTATCATTAAATATCACTTTGTAATTGCAGCAAGTTCATTTTATTCGTCTCTTTTATTATTGTCCCATCATAGTTTTTCAATCAGAAGTTTCAATTCAAAAACATATACCCGATAGAGAATTTAATTGGAGAAGTGCGCAAAACAAATTATCAGAGCAATATTGAAGAAAATTTTTCTGGTTCGTAAGGTTAAAAACTGTAGTACATAATACATTAGTTAGCCATCCCTTGCAGCTGTTAGCAATCAATTTATTAATTGGCCAGTTGGCTTAATCTGTGAGCAGATCGCTGAGAAGAGTGAACCTCTTTAGACACATTTTTAAACAGAATTTTTTGGATAGTCCTTTTTAACAGTAATAAAGTTCATTTCTAGAGAAAAAATTTATTAAACCGGGAAAAAGTTGGCTTCATTTATCTACACGAAAAATAGTAACTATCATAACTCGAATTTTCAAAAACTAGCGACAATGAACTGAAATATTCATATACACTGTAAATATAGATCGAATTTGGATACCCCAAAACGTTTAATATAGCATACTTTTCGAGTGCATTCATTTTGGATCAAAATTATATAAAATTTAGCATATTTTTCCGTATGACATTTTCTTTTCTTTTTTTCTAAAGAGAACGTGTAAATTTTAGAATCTCATAAAACTGTTTTCACAGACGATTGTATATGATGATGCTCATGAATTGAACTACAACCAATGACAACTCAAGATAATATGTAGAAAGTCAGGAGAACCGTATCACTAGCGAATGATTACCTCTAGATCACTAGAAATTTTACACAGTTTCAAGACGTTTACCTGCTCATCTTCAAACTGTATATAAAATATAACACATTTTTCTGTATGACATTTTCTTTGCTTTTTTTTCTAAATAGAATGTATAAATTTTAGAATCTCGTGAAGCTTTTAACAGACGATTGTATATGACGATGTGCTTTACATGAATTGAACTACAACCAATGACAATTCAAAATAATATGTAGAAAATCCCGAGAACTGTATCATTAGAGACTGAACGCCGCTAGATCATTAGAATTTTTAAGCAATTTCAAGACGTTTACCTGCACGCCTTCAAACTGTTTGAAAACCGCAATGAAATTAAACATCTTGTTTTAAATGTATATTTTTATTACACAGACTATAAATTATTAATAATGGAAACTAAATTCTGTACGAATACAGTCGATTCTCCTATTATACAGTATTCTGATATTCCATTTCCATAAAGTGCCGTGTTAAAATTACGATAACTTATCTATAATATGACATCCTAATAGCACGGTTTATATGTTAAACAGTGCAAAAATAAGATATACATACGGTGCAAAACACAGATCTCTGACAATACAGAACTATGGCATTATTCCTGCAGCACAGTTTGGGTATCACCCGAAACCATGTCATTGGAGAAATTGAATGAAAAATGAATTAATTTGAAATACGTTAGGATTATTTTCAAAGTTATTTAACAAATGGAATAATGCAAGACGTTGCTTTTCCCATATTGAATTGTCATAGATTATAGTTCGATTCCTAAGTATCCATATAGAATCACTGTTTTATAGAATATGCTAAATCTTCATTTGTACATAGATATTAAAGCAATTGTTAAAATTCTCAACCAATGACAACAATTCAAGCTTTACTTGGATTTTAAGCTATGCCGGTAAAATATTTTATTATTTGAGTCTTTTCAGTAAAGTTTCGAAAGATCAGTTTGATAATAAACTGCGAAAAAAAAAGGATTTTGTTAAGATTTTTATATGTGTTTATGTAAATACAGACTTGGAAAAATCTATATAGAATAAATATAGCTGTGAAAGTTTCGAATAACAAAAAAAAAAATCTCTAAGGATAAATAAAGTGAAATGTATTAATTTCTTTCAATCTAAATCTTCATTTTTTAAATCTTAGAACCTGGTATTAATCTTTTGGGACTATCGCGTTTGACAGACTGCAAAAGATAACGAAAATATTCAAAAATATATAAATTTACATTAGTTCTGTACTAATAGAGAAGAGGAGTATTTGTTCTCATATAAAATACTTTACATTTATCCGTGAAAAAATTGTTTAGCGATTTTATCATTACTTATCATGACCCAACAATTTTAAATCTAACAGCTCTTAAATAACTATATTCATATACAATACTTTAAATCTTTACTACATCGACGTCGTGCTAAATTAACTAACTGAAAAATAACTAAACTGAAATATTACTCGCTGGTTTGAAATATTGAAAATCACTTAAAATATAAACACAGAATACGTTTGTTATAGATTAAGATAGATATTATTATAGATTAAGATATTATAGACTAAGTTTTAATTGAAGTTCAAAGCGATACATTAACTTTCCAAATGAATATTGCATATGTTAAAGAAAACAAGCAATCGTCAAAAGTAAAGCAACTCTTTATACGATGTGTTGATAAAAATCAAATTTAATAATTTATCTGATTGGTATAATCCCGAAGTACCAAATTCGTTGCTACCAAAAGTTAAAGTTCAAGGTTTTCGAGCAAGTAAAATTTTGACCTTGAGTATAGCATTGCACTAGATTTATTTTTCTGTCAATCAGCTCAACAAAAAACACTTTATTTTCTGATTACATAACTGTCTCAACAAAAGAGATAACGATGCAGGAAGAAAACAAGAAGCATTTATTAACACAAGAGTAAACACTTTGTCAATGCCAAAATGAAGAATCAATTCATGGGCAAATTATTGTAAAGGTCTTGAGCAGGAAACTGTGACCATGTACTCTGCGTAAGTTGTGACATTTGGAACGAAAAAAAAAAAGCACACTTTAGATAACATCACGGATGACATAAAATAATATACAATACGAAACATTTTTTATATGATCTATTAAATAAACTATTTCGAATGAATGTAAACATTGAAATGACAAAAACATACCAGCTGCTCAATAACGTGCTGATTTGTTTCTGTTTTCTTTCTTTTTAAAAAATTTTTTAACAGGCAGATGAGTCGGTGGAAAGAATTCCGAATAGTATCGGAATAAATTGTTTCCTTGATAGTGTCAAAATAAATTTTTTTTGAATCCAGAAGTGAGGGTTGTGTGTCGCATAGTTTTATTATTGTTCTTAAATATTGATTGAAGAGCAAATAATTAGATGTTTATGTTTTTCTTTTTTTAAAAAAAAGATGATCAGGTTAATGAGTCCCTGGAAAGAATTTCTAATGCTATCAGAAGAAATTATTTTCCTGATGGTGCCAAAATTCTAATTTCTTTTAAATTCTGAATCCGTAAGTGAGGGTTGCGTGGCATAGAACTTCATTATTGTTCTAAAGTATTACTTTTAGAACAAAAAATTAGATATTAAATAAATCTAAGATGCTTAGATTCTTGTCCGGACAAATTCATGGAATTAATGATGTTGTCTGGTGCATCTAGCATCGGCAGATAGTGTAGATTTGCCCAAATTATAAAAAGAATACAAACAAAAAACCTTGAAAGCTATTTATTTCTCTATAAATGTTACTGAGATAACTGTGGTTTTTGCCTTAATATATCAATTAGAACATTAATATATCAATTAGTAATTTTATATTCCCCAGTTAATACATTTTAGAGGTTTTTGCAATGATGTTTGGCTATTTTCTTTGGGAGATTTCTGATCATAATGATTATAGATGGTAAAATGCCTCGCTTTTAATTAGTCCTGCCTTTAAAGTGCATACATTTGTTGAATAAGTATAGGATTGTAAAGAGGGTGGAATATGAACATCTCCCCGAAGTAAGCCTGTCACCCCTTTGACATGCCTAAGCACTTTCCCTCCTTACTATATTTGCTTTGTTTATGAAGGGGGTGTCTATATTAGAGACTTGACAGCTGAAGACGGCTTTCGTCATATCAATTTTGCTCTCTGTGTAGGTCAAACAAAACCAATAGGGGACAAAACCAAATAATAAGATCTAGGCCATCCTTAAAAAGTTTTTATGTACAAAATTAGGTTTATTACGGAAAACTCTTGATATAATAGAGACAGGACAGAACTGACATCAGACGTTGTATTTCTCATACTTTGCATTTCTTTCTATTGCTGTTCTTTTTTACTTTTGGAGCTATTTTGTTCCCAATGATTTGTTTTGAAATATTTGTTATTATTTATCTTGCAACAAACACATTCCCTTTCATAAAGATAGAAAATAGATTGCCTTTCATGTTGTCTTCTTAAAATCAAATTTTTCTCTTCAACTACTGATGTTCATGAAAAGGGAGAATTTGAAGTTATATTATGATATTTGTCTTCTAAGTATTACCAGTAAATCTAATAATTACGCACATAGTTATACAATGGAAGAGAAGAGTAAAATTATCTATAAAGTTATTATAATCAGAGACTAACAATTCAAGTTTTTGAAACGTGTAAAAGCTACACCACGGATGAATGGCCTCATATTAGTGCCTAATGGTTATAGAAATTTAAAATCCGTGAAATAGAACAACATTCATTTTAGAGTCGCAGTGAATTTTGCTTTTCAAACTAAATTCTTTTCAACTATACAAAATAATTTTTTTAAAATTAGTTTATATTTAGGTGAATTTGACAGGGCGTGAATTTTTCGGTAATATCAGTTTCAGGTATCACAAGAGTTTCATAGTTATCTAAAGGAGTAAATTAAAACTTATGACTGGCTTGAGCGGGCATACAAGACAGCATCTGTATCGCCAGAAAGAAAATTGTAAGTTGTTTCATGATTTCAAAAACATCCAACTGATTCTACAAAAAGTTTCTTATTTCCTAATTTTTTTAATCAAAAATGCCAAACTTTCCTATTGATTCAATAAGAATTCCTATTTCATGATTTTTTTAAAAATCATAAACATTAAACTTTTATACTGATTTTACAAAAATTCTTATTGATATTTGTTTCTATATTTAGCAAGAGTTATATTAACAACACTTGTACGTTGTTGATAGAGGAAGCTTGCCGGGATCACCGGGCATTTTATTACCTCTTTAATGTCAAACAATCTTCAATGATCAAACTCTCTATCCTTTTCACTTAATATTACACAACATAAATATATAGTTAAACTATCCCATTAATAACACGTAATCAAATGATTCATGGTTTTGCTAGGAACTAAAACCAGGAAACATGAAGCAGACAATATTGAGGACAAAAGCGACAACTGTAAAATTATAATTTCAGTTTATACGTCAAAATATATGATGAATTCCCATTAAAGCCTTCTGTAAATAATACATTATAATAGCCGATATTTTTTTGTTGAATTTTCTTATTAAATGTGAATAGAATACAATTTGTTACAAGAAAGATTTCCTTCCGACAATAACACATGCATTACGTCAAATTTAAGATGTACTTTTGAGTAAAAATACCTTTCTAATTTGAAAAACAATTAAGGAAATTTATCAAAAAGAGTATTTTCATACAACTTTTGAATTAAAAACATTTTCTTAAAGTTTTGGGAAAATTTGAAAAATTAAAGCTATCTCTTTTTCGGTGCAAATGTATTCTATTCTAACAGGCAAAATCTTAGACAAATTTTTTTAAAAAAACTTTATGCATCACAATTTTAAATTGGAATTTGCGAAATTGATTCAAACGCAAGTCTACATGAGAACACTAATAAAATAATACAGAAAATTTACTGATATTTGTTGCAAGCAAATCATTTCCTTTTCAGCGCTTATAATATCGAGTTGCAGTAACAAATAATTAAAAAAAATTCTAAAATACAATGAGTTTTAAAAATATCGACATTAAGAGTTTCTATATTTTTCTGTGTACTATCAAAGATTAGGATATTGAGTCACAAGGCAGGAAATAAACGATATATATAACATGTTCGCCTAGCCAGTTACTTCGCAGTAATTAATGATTGTTAAAAATTTCAACTAAATATTTTTCCTAAATTGATTTTAAAAGTCTCCTCATCAAAATATTTTTAAATTTCACATTTTGATAGACACGTAACTTATACTCTTTAGAAAGTTTACTTCTTTCTATTCATTGTGCTATGCATATCCTTAATTTTTTTGTTTATGCCTTTATACGTACAATTATATTAAAGAAAAGAGCAGTAGTGTTTGAAATAGGACACGCTTTAAACATTTCCCCCATTATTTAATTTTCAAGGTAAATCTTTATTGTAAACGCAATAAAATTTCCCAAATTTTGTTACAAACATGTCTTATACTGGAACTGACTCAACATGGGAAAAACAACAACAACCGAATCATCATACCTTGATCATCAACAACCAAGGTGAAATATTAACAGCAAAAATAGAAATTATTTAAATGAGCCTTCATCAAAGAAACACACTGTTATGAAATATGCTCAATATATTTTTAAAAAAATGAGTAATTAAAAATATAAAAAAAAATTATGCGACAAGAGGTTGGTATCAGGGAAAAGAGAAAAAAAATCTTCGAATTTTAAGATGATGTTTTGTCCTGAAAAATTTTACAGCACAAAACATCAAAATTTCGTTTGATTTATAATTTAAAAAAACGCTCCTAGGTGCACATTCTTACCCTCCAAAGTATATATGTGCTAAGGGCAAACAGCCTGGCTTGTTGAGTTCCGAAACATACAAACATACAGACACATCTTAATTATTAGCAGATAAGGAACAGCAATTAAACTTTTAATTGTTTAATTAATATCTAAAAAAAGTACGTTTGGTAACAGATAATTAGATACATGCAGCAGTTACGAAATATATGAATTTTTTTTTATCATGATTAAGGGAAATATAAGGAGAAAAGGTTAAAAGAATATCAATAAAATGATAGTTCCATCACAGATATACTAATCTCGTAGCATTAAAATATAACTGTTGAGTTCAGTGAAATTTGAAACGCTCATCATAATTTAAGCATAAACAACCAAATATTTTAAAGCACTCTATTAATAATTCAATCACGATAAGATTTCAGTTTACTTCCTCTAAACTAAGGAAATAAAATCTTAACTAAAGTCACGCTTAATAAACTGTGTCTAATAAATAGATAATTGATAATTTTCATATGTTTAAAATTATTTAAGTTGACATAATAACTTAGTAACTTTAAGAAAGAACCAACTCAGAATTTCTTTTGACTCAGAAATATGAACCAGACTCATCTAATGACATAAGATGTGACTCTAGTTTCTTCTGCAATGCAATATGATGAGTCGTGTGAAACTCTATAATATTGGGTTGTTCGGAAAATAATTTCGTTTTTTCCCGACAGAGGATTTAATTGCATTTTTTGCACCCAACTTCACATTTAAGCCGTATAATTTTTATGTGCTTTGAGAGCTCATATAGCAAGGCTTGTGTGTGAAAAATTCCAATTAATTCTACTCAGTAGTTTTTGGTTGGTGCCTAAATATGGAGAGCGATAAGCAGCATTTTCGACATATCTTACTGTTTTACTACAGAAAGGGTAAAAATGCTGTTCAAGCCAGAAAGAAATTGACCGATGTGTATAGAGAAGGTGTGTCGACAGTACGTCAGTGCCAGAACTGGTTCGCTAAATTTTTTAGACGGTAAAACCTTCACCTCAAATGAGGAGGTCAAAAACCACCTCGATCAGTTTTTTGGCAGCAAAGACCAAAAATTTTATGAGCGTGGAATTATGCTACTACCAGAAAGATGGCAAAAGGTGTTGGATCAGAACGGCCAATATATAATTTAATAAAGTATTTGTTTATTATACGAAAACTGTCTTTCATTTCCACAAAAAAAAAAAAAAGCGAAATTACTTTCCGAACAACCCAATAAAAGGTATCGTTTTCCAAAGTAACTGACAGTTGAAATTAAAATGAAGAATATTAAAAAAAAAAAAACGCGTTTATACTAAAACTGAGATTTATAAAACAAATTCTATACAGTGTTTTCAACAGCAATTACTGAAAATGCATTTCTATAACAATAATGAAATACTGAATAAAAACTTTTCATGTTCTTTAATTAATGCACGTTTGAAATTATATATTTATATAAAATGACACACATTAAATTTTTTAGCTGTTTTCTATCATTACTTACGGTAACCTGTTATAGAAATTTCAATGTTTGTTGTTTCCAGATTTATTTTCTTTGTTCACGCATAAACCTTCAGATTTATGTTAAGTATCTAGAGTTTTTTTCAAAAGAAACAAAAACAAAAAAAGCCACTAAAGGGGTGCAAGTTATTAATTTTTCGTACATACATTAACTTAATGCTTATTTTTATGAAAATGCATAGATAACATTCATTAGGATACAAAAGAAACTCATTGCGGTCCATGATAAGTATCAGGATAATCACTATCAGTAATGAAATGGACAATATACTTTAATCCTCAAAGACATTTTTATGTTAAGTATTCCATTAACAGAAGCTTTTTTTCTTCGAATATTTCGAAATAGGTGGAGGCCTGGATGAAAACAAATTTTAGTTGTATTAAGACCTCATTTAGAAGCAACACGGGGTCTATTTTGTGACCGCAACAGGCACTCTCTTCAAATTTCCACGCCACATTTGCAAAGGGACACCTGGTACTTATGCATTTCGCGTGCATTGAGCCAGCTTACACGGCAATTCTTCTTTGGAACCGGGATTCGACATTGGAGACCTCAGGCCCAAAGTCAAAACATCTGGCTATCAGTCCCCTCCCCATATGCAAAGAAAAAGCATTGTCAGCAACAAAAATTTCAACTTGTTGGATCTTCACGTGCTAAATTTCTCCGATTTCAATAAATCGATTCACAATATCAAACATGCAATGTGGTAGAAAAATGAAATTTGGCATTTGGTCTTTATACCAAAGATTCTCACTAAATCTTGGGAAAGCACGTCAGCGGGAAGAGCACAAGTGAACACGATAACCCCAAAACGCAATTATTAGAAAAATATAGATATTAGTCTTAATCTATCTTCTATTAAAGTTCGACTGTCTCTTGGTCTATCTATTTGTATGCACGTGAACGTGTTGTTCCAAAAATGCAACAAGCCAAAAAAAAGTGAAATTTTGTTTTCGATCTTGAATAAGAATTGTAATTATGTATCGAATTTTCGGCTCAATCGATCGATTGGAATAGGTCGAAAATGCAATGTTTCTCGATCTACTTCATAACATAACTCAAAATACTCCATTGAATAAAAGTCAAGTAAAAGAACACTCCCTTGGTAATAAGAGCGTGGAGCTTCTTCGAAATATACCTTTCTCAAATTGAAAAATATCTTGATATTCTATAGGGAAAAACAGAAAAGCTTTACTTTCTCTTTTCAAATCAATAAACCATGAAATATGAAACTCCCTTTTAATGATCAAGGGGTAACTTGTTCTCGTCAAAAACTTACGCAC
>JAPMOR010004942.1:185551-212882 GCA_026543865.1 Argiope aurantia
AAAAAAAAACTATCTGAGTCGCTATACGCTAAAATGGCGTAGCAGATTTTCCTGGAAGAATGTATATACTACTCTTTGTAATAAATGTGCATGAGGGTTTTAATTATATTCACGATCTTGATAGATTTCTTAGAGTCTACAAAGAGTATAATAACTTCTTTTGAGTTACTAGATGGTATTTGAAATATGAACAATGAAGGACTCCAGTGGGAAGCGATTTATCCTTGTGTGGTAAATTAATTCATTTTGGTTTCAAAGATTTTTCTCTTCTAGAATTCATCAATTTTCAACTAAGCAAAATCAAGAGCTAATTTTGGTAGCCATCTGTTACCCTATGCAATTCTAACATATAACGGAAAGTTGCCGAGTTTTAGACCATTATAACAATTTTTAATGCAGGGCGATTTAGAAGTAATTTTATTAAAAAAAGTAGTAAAACTTTTTGCTTATTTCAGTTGAAATATATTAAAGTCTCATTTTTAAGCAACATTTGAATTATTTTGGATGAACCGCTTAATTCTGAGCCGTAGTCAGATAATGAGGACTGCACTTGAACTGGTATTCAGATCTCTAAATTTCCGCACCATGCTAGCAGGTGGACATTTAGCCCCGACGAATTTAACATGTACCAAACTCGCTTACATGGTAGTTCTTCGGTAGAATTTGGTTTCGAACCTAGAACCCATCAGACCCGAAGCCCAGACGTTCCCAATAGAGCATTGTGGTCTCATAAAGCTTTTTAGTAATTTATTTCAAAACCTTATTTCATTATCAACTTCTAACTTTTTAAAAAATACACTTTAAAGTAGAACAAAATAGTATAAGATATTTTGCAATTAGTTCAGTTAAGGGAATGTTTTCCCAAACTGTACCAACATTTTTTTAAAATTAAACAAAAGTATTTTTTCATTCCCATTCTTGTCTTAAAAGAAGATTCAAAGATTTTCCAGAAAAGAGTGTAAAAGCTTATCTGAAATCATTGGAGGTAATGTTCATCGAAAAAAGAATCAGAAACTTGATCCGCCGATATGATAAATGCTTGAATCTTCATTGCGATAACATTAAAAAACAACCATGTTTCTACATAACGTTTTTGTAATAAATTAATTTTGTTCTCTATTTTTGTCTTTTTTATATAACTTATAAGAGCTTGAAAAAAAGATATCATACGTACCTGCTTTAAAACAGCTTAAGAACAATTAGCCTTTGTTTAAATTATTTAATTGACCATATCTAAAAAGAATCATTGTTTCGCTAGCTATAATTACTGCACACGTTCCCTACAAAACGATCCCATAAATCATATCTTCATCGTTGGAATTGAATCAAATATGAAATAGAATCGAGATTACAATACCGGTTCGATCTAAGTGACGGCCCATATTAAGAAGCTCTCCCCTACATATATTCAACACAAATAATTTTTAAATAATTAATTTAAATTAAAAAAAATAACGTTAACACGTCTTTTCAAGCTGTATAGTGAGAAACAAAATTAAAGGTAGAAGATATATGAAGAAATCTTATAAGCGAATTTTAAGCAAACTGTTTTCAGCTTCAAGAGAGAAATCAAACCGAAACTAGAAGGAAAAAAAATAATGCTCTTGGGATATACATTGAGTTTTAGTACGCGATTAATGTAAGAAAAAATATAGTGATGCAAATGATAACACAGAACTGCAAAAAATGAAATTGCTTAGAGAGAATATTAATGAGTTTAATTAAAAAAATCATATTTGAAATGTGATTGAATTTTTTAAGTTCTCATTTTTCTTAATTTCAGGTAAATTCGATTTTGAACAAAAATATCCGCTCAAAAACGAGCGAGAGAGAGAAAAAAAATTACATCGAAAATACATGCAAAGTATTTCAATATTAAACCTCTGAAATAATTAATATTAGAAGTAATTGTTTAACGGCAAAAAACTCTCCTAAAACAGAAGAACTGAAAAAGAACGAACAAGTCTTTCTGGTTTTATTACCCACCGACGTCAGAAACTTGCTATCCGCTGACAAAATTCAAAATCAAATAAGAATTCAATTTGAACCGCAAAAATGCGCGTACAAGAAAAACGATTAAAAAAAAAAGTCCGCTGAAACAAAGACGAATCAAAATAACATCCAATAACAACGTCAAAAATCTTCTACTTATCGCTAGCTTAAAACTCTTTTCCAGTTTGATACTTTTCTTTAATCGTGGTCGTGAAAATTTTCCTTTTAAAGTTACTTTTCTTTTTTTCATTCCCTTCTTTCCCTCCATTTTCTTACTCAGAAGGTAAAAAGAAGGAGGAGAAAAAGAAGAAATAAAAAAAATTCCCATCTAAATAAATAAAATAAATTTGGCCGTAAAGAAAACACGAGCGGTAATGCCATCAGTGGTTAATATAAATAAAGTCTTAAGCGCCGGTGCCCTCTGTAAAAACAATCCTACTACTCAATTAGCCGAGCAAACGTAAGAAAAATATCAACAATTATAAAGCTGATATAAGGTTTAACTTGGAGAACCGTGCTTTTTTGCAAAATCCAATGGATTTGAGTAGGTTTTTGGTCCAAAAAATACCTGCTCTAATCATTAGTCACCGTTCTCCCATCAAAAAAGAATCGGACAACTTCAGTCTCAATGATTACTCTTCTTTCTTCCCGAATCAGTTTGGACGGTAGACCCCTTTCACCCCCTTCCCCTTACGCCATAGCTTTGAGCCCGTTGGGAAAAAGATTTTCTGTAGGGGGGATGGACTTAAGGGGGGCGCGTGCCCCTGTGCGTCAATAGCACGCAGCATGATTAATCAGAAGCATCTCTAACAAGAAACGAGCCCGTGTTTTTGTTGCCTTCAGCACAAACAAAGAGATCCCTTCCCCTTTTTTTTTTCAGCACCGTCTTTTCCTCTTTGCCAACCCTTAAGGCACGAAATTAAAGAAAGTTGATGAGGCGATATGTTAAAAG
This sequence comes from Argiope aurantia, assembly GCA_026543865.1. Taxonomy (NCBI): domain Eukaryota; kingdom Metazoa; phylum Arthropoda; class Arachnida; order Araneae; family Araneidae; genus Argiope; species Argiope aurantia. The sequence continues at coordinate 188,496 of JAPMOR010004942.1, forward strand.
AATCAGGCAGGTTTTTCCTGTGCGGCTTTTTCCCTTCTACCAATGATGCGGGCCAGTCCTGTTGTTCTTCAATTTAAACTTAATTAAAAGTGCGTTTACTTTGCGTTCGTCTTTAATAAAAATTCAATTACTGCGCTGTTGACTCTACATTTCTTGTGTTGACATAAGTGCTGGCGGAGCTAAGGCAGTGGACAGTTTTTTCTTCCTTTTTTCTTTTTTTTGGCACGAGGTCCTCAAACACACGCGAACCGACCTACCCCGACCTACCCCCTGTTTCACTCCCACCCCACCACCCTCGTCATTAGCAGAGGAAAACTTTGTACTCATTTGCAGGACAGAAGCTCACAAATTAACACAAGTAACAGTCAAACTATTTCGCGTGTTTCATAGCCTCCCCCCCCCCTTTCAGATAAAGCCGGGGCTTCGATAAATACCCAATGCCAACATCCCTGGGCTCTTCTTCTTCTTTCGAGGCCAGAAAAGAAGAAGGAAAGTAACAAAGACGAAAAAATCTTTTCTTACCTTTAATATTTTCAGAAAAGAATTTACTGATGACATTAGATCATTCAATTTTTTTCTTTGCTTCTTTTCTTTTTTCAGTTAAATCTTTTTAGGTAGAAAGAACAAAATACCCATCTTTAGCGTTCCCATTGGCTTAAAGGTTACACAAAACATGGTCTTCATCCTTATATATTTTTTTCTCTTCTTTTTCTCCCTCGCCAGTATTTGCTTTGGATAATCCGTAACTTTCATGGTTTTGGAATCGGGAAGTAGGAAAAAAATATGTATATTGGTGATATAAATAAGCTTCTGCAATGCCCGGCAGAGTGCTATTTAAAAAAGCGAAAAGAATATATAAGGTGGTGAAAAAACATGGCAAGGTTAAGAAAACTTTTCTTTTTTTTCCCTGTGAAAAATTATGTTCTTATGCTTGTTCTTAAGTAAAAAAGGTAAATTTTGCGCGTTTGAGCTATATTTAAGGGATTTAAGGGAAAAAAAAAAAGAGTTGCGCAATGGTTGGTTTCCTTGGTTTCTTATACAAGCAATACAGAAGGGTCTTTTTTGTTATATTTCCCTAATGGGCTGTGTCCTATACAAGTAAATGGTTATGCAATGATTCAATTATATTAGACAAAAAAGCGAAATAGATAGAGAGATAAATATTCATGCAGTGCAGGGAATTTGGGAGCAATTTTTTTTAAATCAATGTACTTGGTTTCTCTTAAAGAAAATGCACTCCAACTTCTGTTGAAAATACTAATTATTAAAACACTCACTGTTTTTCTCTTACCTTGAAACAAACTCTCATTTTCTAAGGTAAAGGAATTCATAAAACAGGGCAGATGAATATTAATAATTAACGATTAGGTATAGAGTGAAAAAATGGTAAAAACATGCGAAAATATACATAAGAAACTCCGATCTTCCTCAAAAATACGTATTTCTGGTTTAGCTGTCGATTTTTCTAAACTCTGTCCAGTAATTAAAAAAAAACTGATAAATAATGTTAGAAAATGACCGAATGCGCACATGAAAACCAGAAAAAGGATACAAGAATTGAAACAAGAATGCATATATAGAAAAAAATATTAAGATACTAATGCAACAAACAGTGGATATAAATAGCGATTCTTAAAAAAAATTAATATCGATTAAAAAATTCTTATTTAAGTTACACGAAAAACGTTTCTTATCCAATAAATGTAAAATTGCAGGATATCTAGTTAAAAAGACTTTTAACAATTTTGAAAGCACGCTCGGATAGGACAAAATGTAAAATTATGAGGATTTGCATATTTATAAAGAAATAGCAATAAAACTTTTGTAAAATTTTAACTTTTAAAAACTTACCAGATACCAATGCAAATGTGGATACATCATTTTCACTCTGGTTTTTAAATGCCACAGTATAGACATACTGCGATATGCCTCTGTAATGAACTAGTGAAAATTCTTAGAAGGAGAAGTCCAGATATCGTTCCCTTTTGCCTTTCTTAGAATGCTTAAGTATTAACTCATTTCTAACCAAAACTTACAATATTTCAAAACTTATTTAAAAGTCACCTTAACGAGTTTCCATACTGGCTGACTGATTTGAGAAGCGTCCTGATTTGAAGCTGCACATCGGTTATTTGAGGATGAGCCTCGCAGTTTTGAACCGCAAAGAGGATGAAACTTCTGCCCTCTGTCAACCTCTCTGCGCATCCTTATTATATAAGCTGAGGGCGTTTTTCCCAAGCTTTATTTAATAGATACTTGGCCCAATTACAAATCATAATTGGAATCACCTTCTCGATCACTAACAAGCAAAGTTGAGACTCCACCACTGACTGCCATATTTGACTCCATTGACTTCCACCACTCCATATTTGACTGGATCCATTCCAAATTCAAATGAAATGAATATATCAGACATTTATAACGGATTATAAAATACAACGATAAAGAATGATTTATAACTTCTTTTTTAACCAAAATAAAATATGTGACTTATCATTCTAACAAGCATATAAAAATAGTCCATAAAATTATATGGTAGCTAAAATTATACATCTAGGTATTTATAAATCCTTTATTTTCTTAATTAGAATAAACTGTTTGAGGTGATATCATAATAGGCAAATAATATGAGGATCTTGGCGAAGAATGAAAAGTTTGAAATGACATTCCATAAAAGAAAGTAATGTAAGGTGTCTAATTGTAAAAGAAATTCAAAATGAAGCGATAGAATCTCGTATGAAAACAGGATACTAAAAATATTAAAATAGTATTTTAGAGCTAAACTTTTTTTTATCCTTATTTATTTAAGTAATTAAAGCTTAAGTATAGTTTTATTAAAACTATTTTTAAAAAATGCGATTGCTACCCAATGCAGTCAATTCACACTGAAATTCACCCTCCTGTTACTTTTTGCACATCCTACAGAAAGTAGGATATGGTGCCATGAGACATTAGATGGCATATGTCGTTATAGTTAACATATGACTGTGACAACCTGTGAATAGGCTTATTCATTTTAGATTTTTTAATAAATGAACTTCCAGTGTTGAATCACTTTCATTTTCCAAAACTGGTTAATGGCTCATAAACTTTTAGATTGAAATTGAACGAAAAGTGTTATTATGTTTATATCTGATCGCTGATTTAACGTTGAAGTTTGTTATGCAGTCTTCGTTAGGATCTAGTAATGAAAAACTTATAATTAAAAAAAAAGATCCTACAGTTAAAAAATGATGCAGTGTTTTAACAGTCTGTCACGTTTGAAATATAATGCTACTATTAAAAAGAAACGCATCTTGGATTAAGTGTGTAAAGTATACTGTTATATCCATTTCGCACATTTTAAGGCATTAGAGAAATAGTGGTTTAACTGTGGAAAATCGTTGAAATAGGTAAAAGAAATGTTTAAATAAAAGGGGTGGATGTTTGCACATAAATATTATAGAGTATTCCCCAGTTTTTATTCCTAGTATTAATCCCAAATAATGTATTAAATGTATCCAAAATCTGAAGGGACCAGTAAAAAGGCAGGCTTATAAAAGCAGAGTGATAACATATCTTCTGCCGTACCAAAATTCTTACTTTCGTCTTTACTTTAAACCTTCCGTTCATACGAATTCCGTGATTTCTCTTTCTTCAGTTTAATAACCTCACTATCGATTATTTTGCAGTCTAAGCAAAGCATTAAAATTAGTAAGAAAAAAAATATGAGGTTCTTCTTTTCAATATTAATTACCTTCTTAGAATTTCTTTTTATTGAAAACAATAGTTTATTACATTTCTAAAAAAAGAAACTTATGTATTACTTTTGCATTTATCGAAATTCTCAGATTTGCATTTCATGGAAACAGAAAACCATTTTCATGTCACTGATAACAGATTTGATTTGGCCCTGATGTTTATTATTTCACGAGCAGAAGAACAATATCAAACTAACCATTTTAATAAAAATAATTGTAATGCCTTAGTACCGTGTGAAAGTCTTGTACAGAAATGAAGACCTATGTAAGTAAACACAGCCGTTACGGTTCACTAATTTCACCTTTTGCAAACATACAGCCACAACTCGCAAGCGGCGCTTTTGAATTATGTAGATGCATTTAAAAGAAAGTAAAAATGCAAGAGAAAAGCATTTGTATGTTTAGAAAATCAATTCTGCTCAAGAATATGAAGAAATCATGAGATTTAACGGCATAATTCTTTTCTCACAAAATCATAAATCACACCGCTAGCAATTAATGGCAGACGGAAAAACTGAATTCAGTGGTTATTAGAAAACAATATACTGAACGGCTTCTTCTTTAAAAGAAATTCCATCAGGTCTCAAACGCTTTGTTTCGATGTTCTTTCAACTTATTATGATTTCAATATATTTGCAAATTTATTGTTTTAAAGGGAAATAATTGTCATGTTTCAAGTGCAAAATATTTTATCATGTCAAGCAGGAATATAAGTTTACTTAAAACTTCTGTAAGTTAATGGATTGCGGATAAAATGGAATTAACCATTATAATTTTATTCCCTTCTTTTCTTTTGTATTATTGCCATAAATACATAAAGAAATACAGCTACACCTTTCTGAAATAGCTCCTAATAATGTTGCCCATTGATTTGATTGCTTTATAGTTAAATGCAGAATAATCGCAAAATCGTTTTGAAATGATGTAACTTTAAAAGTATTAATGATACACAGGGAAAGAAGATTAAGGTATTAGACTTTTCTTTCCACACTTTTTTTTCACGTAAGGCACCAAATCCATGGCAACAAATTATCGCATAAAGGCGCTTGACTACAAAATGAAATAAGAGAAATAATAAATGATTAATGACATTGAAGTAGCCGGCCGAATTAGTGTTGACAACTCATCCAACTTGATTTAGCCTTTGACAACTTAGTTGTAAGTGTCTCACAAGCTTCTGGATTTTTAACTCTGCAATTTCTACCACAGGATTTGCATTAAAGCCACTGTATAGTGGCTAGCATTGCCGTTTACATTGGATGAGCTCCAAAATCATATTAGTAAGAAAAAAACCATTCTACAACGTCTCTTTGGAAAATTGGATAATAGTAGAGATTTTTGTTGCGCGAGTAAATGGAGACATTTAAAAAATTGAAATGGCTCTTTTTTTAAATATTGCTATTTAACTTGAGTTGTTACATGTTTATATAGAGAGAAATTTGATTTTATTCACATCCGGATATGCAAAAAGATTGAAATTTTTTTACTTTTTTTATGTATACCTGATGATAATAAATTATTTTAATATTTCCAGAACTTGATTATCATTGATTTATTAATTTTGATTCCGTTCCAATGGCATCACTTGGTAGTGAGTTCAAACTCATTAAGTTCTTGTTTCAAATTGACATTTAAAATAATTCTCATAGTTAAAAAAATCCTATCTTTACAACTCTGAAACTACTCAGCTTAAATAACAGTGTTGAAAATCGGAAGCATTTCAATTTTTCTAAAAGTTAAAATTTAGAAAATAATTAAATTTCAAAAAAGTCTGTTGTTTAGTTCATTAATAAAAATATGTTTTTAAAGACTTTCACAATGATGTTTTTATAAGGCACTGCTTATTTTTATTGATGTAAAAGCATTAGAAATATAATGAATTAAACCCTGATAATGATTTTGTGAGTAAGTTTTATCTATTTATTTTATTAATTTCTCATTTAAAAATAATATTTAATGTTTAAAAAAATTACAGAAGTACATAGCCGCAAAAAATAATACAGAAGTACACCGTTTAATACAATGCAAAAATTATTTATTTGGTACAGCAACTACTTCTTGTTCCTGGTACAAATAGTGTATTAAGACATTTGCTTAGATAAGGATCATAAGTTGATTCATAAAAATAAACACAAAATAAATAATTTTCACTTAGTTAGTTATCCCCAATGAATTTCAGAAGGTGGAATCTTTCCTGATAGCAGTGCTCTTTAAAATACATCACCATATTCTATGCCAAATTTTCAAAAACTATCATGAAGAATTTTTCATGCCTCACTTTTCATTCAACTGCAAAAGATCATATGGGAACCTTCATTTTTTACATCAATATTTTAAAAAATAACCGGTAATGTTGATAACTTCCTGTCTAAATGAATATATTTTAATGAAGCAATTTCTATAAGCTCAATATTATGAAAATTAACTAATAGAATTTTACAATAAAAGTTTAAAGTAGTACATTAAAGTAGTATAAAGTTTATTTTACAATTCTTATTTTGAAATAACAGTTTTGAAGCAATTTAACATAGTAGTAACAAGTAGCCCTTATAAGTTTGAAATTATAAAGCCATAAATTGAATGTTAACGTTTGTAAAACATGGTATTTTGAACATTTTCAGCTGCAGATGCTGATTTGGGAGTTACACAAACGTACAAGAGAAAATAAACAATTCAAAAGTGTAGAAAGTTGAAACATTTGTGATATACACTTAGATATCAAAGTAATCTTTAAAAAAACAAAGCAAATATTATAACAGCACAAAGTTAAATCCATAAAATAAAAAGAATGAAATTAACTGCAATGAAGATTTAAAGAAAAATCTTGGCACTTAAAAAACTTTAAAGTAGTTAGATAATTAATAAAAAAGTGCCATATAGTATAAATTAAAATGAATAACAAAAACAATGCTTAATACAATTAATTACATAATAAAAATCTTTTAAGGCATTGTACTAGATCCTTTTTTACAGCAGATCAGTAAAAATAATATTATAATTCATGAATAAGAAAATAAGAAAGGAATACGCAGATCAAATTACATATGAAACATACGAAATTTAAAATATGAAAATTAGGAAATCTAATTATAAGCAGTTCAGAATTTTTTAAAAATGTGGAGATTTTACCCACAGTTCTAAAATATGAAAAGGTTTTTACAAAACAAATTAGATGAATAAATCATTTAAAGCAAATTAATATCGACAAACCTCTTTAAGAAGATATTTTATTTTATCAAATTCTACAAATTTATAATAACATTAATTCAAAAATCATACTTAAATACTATTCTTCATGTTACGATTTTAACATGCGTCCAATGCAGCCATTCCTGACATTCATTCTAAAAACTTTGCCAAAAGTTTTATTTCAACCCTCTGAAATTTTATTCCATTAAAAATTTATTATCATGTGAGAACATGATGTTGTTTTGGTTAGGGGTTTTTGAAGCTCAAAATCGCGTAGGCAAGGAATACTGAAACTTGAGATTGCGTAGGCAATGAATATTGAAGTTCGAAATCGCGTAAGCAATGAAAAAAGCATTAATGGCAATTTTTATCAATTTTTATCATTTAATGACATATATTTTTTACCGGCTTTTATCAGTATTGCATTATTATTATTATGTATGCTTCTTTGAAAGCAGATGCGTTTTTAAAAGGTTGACCTGTTTTTACCTGCATTGCTTTATTATTACGTATGCTTCTTTGACAGCAGACGCGTTTTTAAAAGGTTGATGTAGAACTATGACATCATAGCTGTTATTTCATCTCAAAATCGGTCGAGCTCCAAAATTCTGTTTATCAGCTAGAAAAATTGAAAATGAAAGTTTAAAAAAATTTATATGATATATATTGAGAGAGAGAGAGACCGATAGAGAAGTCTCGTGATTGTTTCAAACCGGTTTAAACTGGTTAAGGACTTAAATTAATTATGACAAATAATGACTTAAAAATTATAATGTTCTCGCATGATAAAATTAAATCTACGATCTCAAATTTCAAGTTAATTTTTTTAAAAAAAATTTTCTTCATTTATTCAATATAGTAGGAATTGGTGACTTTTATCTGACAGTGCTTTAAACTAAACGAATTTAAAATAATGCAGATTTTCGGAAAATGATTTTAAGAAATAAAGTGTGTTATTTAAAATTACAAATATATAATAATTTTATATTTGTGCAAGTAAAACAGTTTTGAGTCATTTTTTTAAATATTAGCAACAAAATATCTATTTAAGATGCATTTTTAAACTTTACTTTAAACTACTGCATATTTTTTTGATTAAACAATTGGACATATATTTATTATATTTAAAATTTATTATATTTTTGCAATATAAAAATTAAATCATTAACCCACTCAGATAAAAGTTTTAATACTAACAAGTAAAAAAAATGAAGAAAACTGTGGCACAAAATAGTTAAGATACTTAACTTATTTGAAAAGAATATCAATAAATTAAAATAAAACTAAAAATATAATTTAACAACAACCAAATGCATTTATGAAAAATTTTCGTCTTTAGATTTTGAATGATGTCCTCAAGTATGCTTATTATAACCAATTGATCTACGTCTCAAACTTGATTTTAAGTGAAGAATGAAGATCTCGAGAAAAAAAGAGAAGCCCACTTTTGATTACAACATTTTGACTTTTGATTACTACCAACTTCAATTCGTTCATTATCAATTGGAACAGAATATGATAGCCTTATATATAAAAAAAAAAGAGACATTATTTGAGGAAGATTATGGCTCAAACGCTTCTGAAGAGTATAGAATGAACGGAAATTGCAGGATTATCGCTGGGAGGATAAAATTAGTCACACCTAAAGATGAGCTCCATATACGAATTTCAGTTCGAGATAGAATTGACAGAAGATGTTTCTTTCCGACACTTGCATATCAGTAAAGAAAGAAAAAGACCTGATAATTTACTTATAGATTAATTACATTTTATTAAAGTTTTCTTATAAAATATAATGAAATAAACACATTATGATAAACAAATACTTCATCTTTGTTTTTTTTTAGGTAGATTCCATTTGGGAATACTACATATTGCAGAAGTTTTCATCATACAACTTCGGAAAAAATTTGGCATCAATTCTACATGGCCCCTAGAATTTCAATTCACTCTGCATTTAAAAATTTCCTGTATATCTGACCGTAAGCAAGAACAGTAGAGCTAAGCATTAAGACTGCAATTGATATTTTCTGAAAATTAACGTAAAACACAGGGAACAAAAATGAGTAAGAGTATCAATATTTTCTATTGTTTTCCACTGAAGCATGAAAACCAGTTGAGCTTGTTCGAAGGAAGGGATATCTGATCAATGAAAAACAAAAAAACAGAGCAAGAAATACTTCTTATCCATTGTAGTAATCGCGATGTTTATCAGACAAGCATTTGCAGTAAAAAACATAGAACCAAACTGCACTCAATTCTGAGAATCAAGAGAGCAATGGACAGTAAGTACAGAAATACAACGAAGCAAGACCACTGCTTTATGTAATTTCTGAAGAACAATCTGAGAGTTTACATTGAGAAGGTACAAACAAAAAATAAGTCAAGGTTTTACTTTTCTAATGATTCTTTTAAAAAAATGTTGAAATAAAAATACACTAAAAACACTTGCTCGTTCATCAGGATTATGAGGAAGTTTTCATATGAGCAAATTAATGCACGACAAATTATTGCGGATTGGGTTTTTCAATTAATTAATTTATTTTAAAATTGCCTTGATGGTAGTAACTTCATCAAATAAGTGCAAAATTGTCTTTCTCAACGAGTAATTTTCCTGTAAATTTTTTTTAATGTTGCATATATTGTATCTACTAAAGATATGTTAATAAGTTAAATTAAATTTTTCATCTTTTTTTTGCATATTTACATTTAAAAAAAACAGATACGTACCTTATTTTAATTTTAATATAAGTAAATGTTTTCATTTGAAATAAAAAAAAAATTACTCGTAGATTCGGGAAACTTATGATTTTGGTTTGTTTAGGTGCAAAAGGAATCTTATAAATCGGTTTTAATAAATGCATGAATAACTCTTGAATTTTATTATTTTAATTTAACATTGTCCTTTGTAATTTGATGACTGTTGAGAACATTTCATTAATCAGATTAATTTCTTAATTCCACATTCTGAGGTTGCCGAATTTCTATCTGAAATCGATTTTATTGCATAGTCTTACAAAAAAATCTTATGAATAATATAATAAACTAGCACAAATAAAAATTTACCCGATATGAAACGAGAGAAATATAAATCTTGCCATTTATGATTAGAAAAAAATTAAATTTTAAGCCCAAAAATAATTAGACATTTGAATTTTTAAAAAAATCTTCATATGCTAAAAATTTATGAAACTTTAAAATATCTCGTTTATTGGGGCGTTAAAAAATTAATGAAAATATGCATCTACTCTTTTTTAATGGTAAAGTGTGCGTTATGTATTTGAAAATAGTGAGGGATAGGTTTGAAAAATTTCGATAGTTTTTAATTAACTATCGACACTTTTTGATTAAGTAATAAGTAAGCTTTCTGTATAGTGCTAACGGTCACAGATACGATTTGAATGGAATCTATTATAATATAATAATTGATATAATTCTTATCGTACTGATAATTTTTTCGTCTGCAAGACTAGTTTCTAAATGTTTTTCATTCGACGAATCCTTATGTTTTACAATGAGGGAAACTATCGGAAAACAATCTTTGCTGTATCAGTCCTTAAGCCGAATAGAAAAGCTGATATATGCAAGTATTTTTCTTCATTGTCTCATAATTTCGCTGCTGAACCACGGGTGTTACAGATGCTGTATCATTAGAATTTTTTCCTCCTCGTATGGGGCTGGTACAAGGTTGCATAACTAAACAATTTTTAATCTCCCAGCAAAACGAATCTCTTCCTTAACCTAAACAGTTTTACTTCTTCACGGCTATTCTGTCATTCTATGTATGATAGAACTAAATAATTTTGAATCTCCCAGCAAAACGAATCCCTTCCTTAGCCTAAACAATTTTACTTCATGCTATTCTGTTATTCTATGTATGATAACAAAATTTACAAATATAATTATCAGAAAAGGAAATAAAATATTTTTTTGTCTACTATATTCCCCTTATAAAAGGATGTCTTAAGATTTCAACAACAAGTAAAATTTAAAGAGAATAAGCCAAATAAAGATTTTGGTATTTCTATAACATCCGTCAACTCTGTTCAAAAACAAATATTATGTTATATATATCAAAACATATCAAAAACATTCATTTATGTTATTTAAGCGATATGCATTGTTATTCCCCAGAATATTTCCATTCACTCCAACTTTTTAAGTAGACACACTACTTAATTTTCACACCGCTTCATTATGAAAGAATATTGATAAAAAAATGAGCAGACTTAAAAAAAAAAAAGAACGAAAAAATTGCAAAAATTCCATCCTTGTTGAATTTGTAAGTTTTTTTCTTTACAGAAATAGAACTAAGGATAAAATACATATTTTAAAATTGATGAATCTCATTTCTGGCTAAACATTCCTAAAAACTATTTCTCTGGATGAAATATTCTCACTTTTTCCAACTCGACCAGATAATAATGTAAAATTTTCATAAAAAATTTAAAAATTTCCTTCAAATGCAAAATACATCTCAAAGGTAAAATCTGACTAAAAGTAGATCATTATTTTGAAATGCCAATGTTAAGTGTAAATCTTTGATTAGAACAACTTAACGTATATATTTGAACTGATTATTGGTCAAATAACATTATAATTATTTCTTTAATTATTCGACAGTTTTAAAGCAAATGTATTTTTCTTGCAAAAAATTATTAATTTCTTCTGACTGATATAGAAAAATATCTGCATATGTGATAAAACATTTTTTTTTAAATCGAAAATAATATTTATTATGTTGAACGGATGAAGTAATAGTAATTAAAAATAAAACTAATAATTTTTGCTTTTTTTTGAAGCTAATAGGAATTTCAAAAATTTCCCAGAAAAGAAATTTTTAGATATAATTTAAGAAATTAAGTGGAATTTTCTGTAAAAAAAATAAATTCAAAACATTTTTTTTAAATTATGTTTCCCTTTCATGTATGTTTTTCCAATGGAAACAATGGAAGAATGTTAGTTTATATATTACGTTACAAACTGAAGTAAAAAAAGTTTGTCAGCAAAATATTAAAAATAAAATAATTTTTTTTTTAAATGTGGGAGGCAGTTGAAGTAAAAATTACAATCTTTCTCCGTTTCCCGTTTCTTTGAAAATTAAAAACTAGACTTTCCTTTTTTTTTTTTTTTTTTTTTTTTTGTCTGGGAATTTTTTTTTTCATAAATTTTTTAAATCGTAACAAGGAAAAAAAATACTATTCGATTTTTTAATTTTTTTAAAATATCCGCTAGTTAAATTTTCAAATCGATCCTATTAAGCAAGGGTTTGGCTAATGATCATCAGGAATGCCGCGTTCTTTACCATATCCTCTTCCATTTTTGTTTCCTCTCCTCCTCAACGTGTTTTTTATTTTGTTTTTGTTTTAGCTCATTGGCGCACTTAAGAGCCCGGAGCCATGCCAGGGTGGGGTCACGGGGCCCTGGGGCCCATGCCCCCTCCTTGTTTGCTCAGCTCTAACAAACGGTCGTCTTGTGTTGATTCAGCGTCGGAAGCCGAGTCTCGAATATCAACATCCATCCCCATAGCAACAGCAGAGAGAATCACAGGGTTTTAATTAATTTCGCCCGTCTTTACTTCTTTGTTTTCCCACACACATTAAGGACGGGTAGGGGGCGAGTCACATTTCCCCCTTCGATTTCTTCTGATTTTTTCTTCCTTTTTTTATCGCCAGTTTTTAAGTGCTCTAAAAAGCACTCCATAAACAAATTATTTGATCAAATCCTGCGGTGTTAAAAATAAGAGATATGAGATTTTAAAATGTGGAAATCTATATTGGTGGAGTTTCTCTATTAACAGCTCTCGACCCTAAATAGGGCTTAGTATCAGATTATGGGTACCCTCAAAATATTAACAGCATAGACAGAATATGTAGCACAATTTTCTACGATTTTTAAGCATTCGAGTGCAAAAACAGTTCTGAAGTTAAACATTTAGACTGCACTAGAAAAAAAAGTTGTAGGGAAACGAATAACTTAAATAAAATTAAAAAACGAACGATAGGGGTAGTATGAACAAACAGTTCCTATCATACACAATAATCAATCGCCATAGTAAATATCTCAGAAATCTAGTCCTGCACAAATGCTGTTCCTCTTATTGTCCAGCCTTTTCAGCAGTGTAAATGAACCGCCTTAAATGGAAAAAAAAGTAAGGGCATGTGCATATGAGGACCTTCATGAAACAAACAATAGGCTGCTGCTCTAAAATTGAATCATATTTTGCAATATTTATTACATATATTATAATTATTTGCATAATTTTGTCTATTTTGTGTAATAAACATGGTCCTTGCCATTTAAAGCATATTTTGTATTGGGACCTTCACTAATCTGATGCTCTTTCAGTAAGATATCAGTCGGATTACAAAGAGTTCAATTTTAATTCAGTCATAGTTATGATGCATTTTCATGACGAATTGCAAATCCTGCATACTTCCTAATAATGGCAATATCTCTTTTCACACAAAGGAAGCGAATCTTGGGCAAAACCAGGACGTCATGAATGCTCAAATTTTTATTTTCAGAATCCTGCATTTGAGCCTTTTGTACTGCGTGATATTGCAAAGAAAAATAAGTATTCATTGTGTATGCCATTCTTTCAACTAAGTGATATAAAAATTTGACAAAGAAATACAAATTTAATGAAAAGATCCCATATAAAATTTTATTTAACTGAGTTGTGATATGCATTCGAAAGTAGACTGACAGACAGTCAATTCTTCAACACATATGGTTCAAAATTCGATAAATTCTACAGTTTACATACTAAACTGTGGACCAAATCCCACCTATCTATCCCTTTGCATTTTGTAGTTGTCATATTCACCTGTTCTCAGAGAGAGAGAGATTAACTAAATTTTATTCAAAATTTGACAGAAATATACTAATTCGGTGTTAACATCACATACTAATTTTCATCTGTCCAACTGAAACCATTTTTGAGTTATCGTGTTCATGGGACAGAAATAATTCCAAAAAGGTGTTTTTCAGATTCAGAGAGAAATGAAATGTGAAGATGCGTCAATATCCAGAGGCCCAATTTTCTGATGATTGCAATAATTTCTTTTATATATTTCGCATAAAAGAATGTAAAAAATATCGGAGTATAATGGATTCTATCATAAAAACCTAAAAGTCTCATTATTATATGTAAGATAAAGAGATTTAAAATAAATAAAGGCGAGTTTAATTTTGTATATCTTTTTTTATCTGCACCATATGCTTCTCCATATTCTGAAAAATATCCTTCATTTTTATGACTAATTAACTTTGCATTACAGTGATTGAAAGGGGATATTTTAACCAGTATATACAATTCTAACCAATCTCTACAGTTCTAACTAATCTGTATAAAAAGATGATTATCTCTTTAAATAACTAGAAATATCTTTTTAGTGCATCTTTAAATAACTAGAAGTATTTTTTTTAGTTCGTCTTCTTCATGAGGGCTAAATCATACCCAGCCATGATTCAGCCCTCCTTGTTGAAATAAATAAATTTTGGGGTCTTAAGAAATGATTCTAAGAGATGAACTAACAAAAGAATCATATTTCTTTAATAATCAGTGAATGCTTAATTTGCTCCCTTTCATATTTTGCAATAAAACATAACTGTATTCCCCTCTTTTTTACTTAAAATGAAATGTGATGTCATTTCGAAAGTTGAAGAGATGAAGATTTGTATTTCAAATTTATATGATTATACGTTCTTTGTCATCGTAATTTTCCAATAATGAACTGCTATACCCTTTTTTATGAGAAAAATTGCAAATGTTTTGTCTCAATTTGTAATCAAAGTTTGAGAATAAATCCAGATAAGAAACATATCGAGTATTGCGAGTATGTCCAATATTTTTAGGAAGAAACAAAATATTACTCTGTGTAAAAACTAAAATAAAGTAATTCACTATTTGAGACGTTATTTATACATTTTTTGAACCAAAAGTATAAATTTAAGACAAGAATATTTGTTTAAGATAAAATTTCATATTAATATACAGATCATGGTACCAAATTGAGCCACCAGAAAGTCTTTTCGTCTGGTAAATTAAGGCAAAAATACACAGGAATAGGAGTTATATGATCTTTAATATAATTTAAAAAATGATCGAAAAATTCAGAGGGAAGGGAAAATAGCGTAGTACAAAATGCTATGTAATTTGTTAAAAATCAAGTGTGAGCCTCACAATCAATAATAATTATAATAGGGCTCATTTTTAGTTTGGTAAATAAGGCTTAAATTTTCGAAATTTCATGCGGAAAAAGGTTTTAGCGACATACAAATATACACAGAATTTCATTATAAATCTGACCAATAATGGAAATAAAATGTACTGAAAAATGAGGGGGGGAACGAGACATGCTTCTTGTCACCCCTACGATAAGAATTAATAGCAAAATAGCCAACTGCAATTGAAATAGCTTTATGATAGTGATATTGACAATAGCGAATTACAAGCAATAGATTTTAATGGCACAGCAACAAATGCAGGGTGGAAAAATGGTGTTATCCAAGGTTAATATTCAGTGGTTCATTTACTTCGTTTATTTCAATGACTTAGCATTCATACCTTCATATGAACATTGGGACGGAGAAACGACGGAGTGCATCATTCTTCATGAAATATGGAAAACAACAGCTAAATTGAGAAGAAGTACGTTATAAATTTCAATTTAATTAAATTAAATCAGCGTAAATAAAACTGATATTAGCTACGAAAAATAGTAGTTTTTAGAAATTGTCTGGGCAGGACTATGTGCTCTAGTTCTGACTGTAAGAGATTCTGGAGCTCTCAATCACTTCCGAAGCATGACATCTGAAAATCGGATCTGATGATCGCTCATTTCTGAAGCATGATATTTTAAAATGGTGTCTGATGGTTGATCATTTCCGAAATAAGGCATTTAAAAATGGTGTATGATAGTTGCTCATTTCCGAAAGAAGTTCTAAAAACGAACTCAAGATGATCGTGAACTAAAATGTGAAGCAATGCATCTATTATATGGTTAGTTAGGACGTAAATGAACATCTTCTCGAATAGAGTTCTACTTCATCTCAGAAAAAAAAATTATGAAATCGATCAAGATTTGCAAAATGATCTTTCATCAAAATAGAATGTATAAAATTACTCTTATTAAAGAAACATCCAGAAAAAAAAGACCTTTTATAATTTAATATAAAATTTTCCCCCTAAATTCTCAAATTTTAGATCATTTGTGGAAATTTAAAATGTAACAAACGTCTCGTAAATTTAATTTTTCTTTTATTATACAACTAAAATTAATCATTTAGAAGCTATTATAAACAAGAAAAAAAAACAATTTGTAATTTTCATGGGTTTTTTTTTGTCATATTTTATCAAACTTTTGGCTCTTTCCTTGAACTGAAGATTAAGATTCAAGATATAATTTTTTACGTTAATTTTTCGTTGCGGCATGTCAAAGGAACTTTTCAGCACTATTAACATTTTATACTCAAAAAATTACCATTAGCAAATAATAAGACTTGCATTCCTATCTATATCTTCCGGGTATTGACACTTGAAGAAGTTCAATAACAGACTAATTGTTCTAAACTGATGATGATACGTCGAGTAAGAATGCTATTTAAAATCAGGTAAAGATGAATTTTAAATAGAATCGTTTTAGTAAATTACAATGGTTTTTCAGGAAAGTTTCTGAGCATCTTCTACTCTTACGGTCTTCTATTGAATAGGTCTTCTATAGAGTTCTATTGAATAATCATGAACCAAAAATCTGAGCAATATCCTCTCAGTTCCAAAGCAAATCAGGAAAAAAGGGGATTAGAAAGCATTCATGCTTTCTATACGTTATAGAATGAACTTTTTCCGATATATAGCTAACTCAGAGTTTCTTTAAGGCGTATAACTTTAATGTAATATGTTCAACATTTGACAATTAAAGTTTCATAAAAGATTTTGAGAAGAACGGGAAAAAATTTCTATACATTTCTATACATTGCTTTCTATGCATTATAGAATGAACATTTCCCGATATATAGCTAACTCAGAGTTTCTTGAAGGCGTATAATTTTCATGTAATATGACAGCTCAACATTTGACAATTAAAATTTCATAAATTAGAATTTGAGAAGAACGGGAAAAAAATCTAGAAGCCTGCGCAAATTAGAAATGTTTTTTCAGGTGATTAGAAAAATAATAAATTATAAAAAAGCAAATAATTTGAATTTATTACAAATAAATAATGCTGTTTTCTGAGAAAAGAAGCAAATGATGAGTTCTTTATACGACAGCTTACATCGTTCCATGATTATTTCGGAAAACACTCCATTTTCATATATTTTTTAGAAGTTCCGTATTAAACATTCTTTATTTAATGAAGTTCGAGTAGGAAGATAGAAAGCAGGCAAAAGAGACCAAGAGAACATGTTTAGAACATATACAACTTCAGAAGGGAATTCAGTTGAGATAGCATTTATTCTAGAACGCATGTGAACGAGCTCTGAATTCAAAAAAATAGAATTATTTTAAGAACGCGGATAAACTGGAAATATTATATATGACGCTTTGACCATGTTACCATAATTTTGAGAGGATTTGAATCGGCTCAGGTATGATGAAAGGGGAGTGAAAATCTTGGATGAGTTCGAAGATGGGTCATTCAACCATCTTTCTCAAAGGGTTTTTGAGCTACAGTGTACACAGACAGACATAATGTCAAATATTTATTTTTCAAACTTAGGAGGATTTGAAATGTGGAGATTCATCAAGATTTCGAGTTTGAATTTTTTAACGATTACAATACTTCCACTATACTTCGAATAGGAGAAAATAAAAAGATAGCCAAGAAAAAAAATTCGAAATTTCATAGAAATAAATAGCTAACAGCCTAGTATCCTACTATTGTTAATAAAAGAATTCATTTAGAAACTTTCTTAATATATATTAATTAACTGATTAAAAATAATTACTTCCCTATGCATATAACGTTATGCTAATTTTTTTCGAGATAAAAAAAAAGACAGAGATGGCCGATTTCTTTTACCTATCTTTACCCAAAAATACTTTCTTGTCAAGCTAGAAAAAAAAATCTCATTAATATTAAATTTAACAAATGCAAAAAAAAAAAAAAAAAAAAAGTGGATGCGGCCTTTCGGATAAATAATTGCCCGAAAATCATAGCAGAAAATTTTCCGTAGGCTAATCAGTATTTCGAGCGCACAACTAATAAAGCACACTTAATGTCGTAAATTTGGAGTTCTGTCTAATCATGGAGGTATTGGGGAAAGCTTGTCTTGTCTAACCTTGATTAAAAGGAGCGAAGGTGTACGTCGGGACTTAATAGTTTGTATCCGAGACCCTCCCCCAACAGAACTAATAAGCGAGGAAAAACGATTTAGGAAAAACCATTAATGCAAATCGCTTCATTTTTGTTTGCGAAGATGCAAAGTAATAATAACAATAACAGTTGTTTATCTGCTCCGTAGGGGGGAAGGAAGAATAAATTTCAGCTCTGAGATGAATAATCAATAAGACATTAAACGAGTCCCAGTAATGGAAGGACAAGATTTCTCTATTAAACGCGCTGCTCCTTTAAAAGGCAATTAAAGACGCCAGATATAACAACATGCATAAACATGCCGCTTTTACAAATGTAGCAAAAAACGGCTATAAACATGGTGCACGCAATCACATTCAAATGGATCCGTAATTGGAACGACTGCCCACTTTTTACTTTATCGGGGCTGATATGCATCGCCACAAGAATATGTAAATGCTCCGGGAGGTAAAAAAAACATATTGTAATCTGCGTATTAACTTTGAATGATTCCGGGACGCTTTTCCGTTCTTCTTAAACACTATTTGCAGTATTAGGGATGAGGAATGAGAAGATAATATTAATTCCTCCACAGTAATTTTAAGTCGATTTTAGTCACTTGCAAGACAACAATGCTCTTGATTCGTCTGTTGCTTACGTTGCTGTCACTGACTTGAATGGACTTTATTTAATTCTTTGCAATATGCTTAACCCTACATATTACGATATTATACTTTTTCGTATAGGAAGTATACAAAGAGGAAATATTGTAGTCGAAAAAAATCCGAAGAAATTTTGACGAATCTCTGCTTCTCAGACCGTCTTGAGACTCACAAACACATTTTGAGAATTATGTTTGTCCATCTGTCTGTGAACACAATAACTAAAAAACGCTTTGAGATAAACAAATGAAATTTGGTGTATGATCTCTACTCCAAATTTTCAGATATCTATCAAAGTTTGAACGAAATCCATTCAAAGGCTGCCTGTCTGTAAAGGCTGTGGTGAGCACAATAACTACAAAAGGAAGAGAACTGGATGGATGTAATTTGGTTCACAGATTTAATATCTAAAGGCTAGATCCTTATCAAAGTTTGAACCAACTCAGAAAACGGATTACCGTCTGCTTTGACACAAGCATGCAAGCGCGATAAATAGAATATATGAAATTTAATATGTGATTGTATGATTACAATTGTAGTTCTGTGTTACATTTTGGTTTTAAAAGATGAAAAAAAAAAAGTGTCCAAAATACATTTTCAGTATTCTGGTACTTTTGTATGAACCGCATTTCAGTGATTAACTGTCAAAAAATTCGCGTAAGGTTACATGCTCCTTTCGTTAAATCTATTTTCTTAAATATTGTTTGCCATCGACATATGGGTAAAAACACAAATACAATTATTAGAGAGCACACGAGAAGGTTTCAGAGAGGCCCCTTCCCTTGATTTTAAAAATGTTGTGTTAATCTAAAAAAAATTACCGCATTTCATTAGTGGGAGATATTTTTAAAGATTTGCTAGTATATTGCATCAGCTGATATCCCACCACTGTCGATAAGTCCATTGAAACATACCGTAACAAAAAAATCTTTCATCAGAAAATACAATTTTTTTTAGTATATTTGCATAGTTGATTTGTTCCAACTAAAAATACACTTTGTTTAAAATCAGAAAGCTTAATTTTACACATTTTTCGTATTTTTATTAAGAGTTTCTTCTTCTTCTTTCTTTAAATTCTATCTCAGAAGAATATTTTTGGATTAAAGGTTTTCGATTTCTTTAAATAGAAAATTACTTGTATTGATAATCATTGATTTTCCCTCAACATATACTTCTGTTAAACATAAGGGATAATATTTGCATCCTATTTATTGAAAAAAACAACATATAAAAAACTGCTTAAATTTATGAAATTTCAAGAATTTAAACTAGTTTCTTTTTTCATCTATTCAAGCAAATATTATTTAATAGGGAAATTTTGAAAATTAAAATGTTTTTTAATCATAAAACGAATTTTCTTTTCTTTTTTAACTATTACAATTGAATGAATGTTTTAGAAATTCCTCATGAATTTTATTTTTAGAAATTTCTCACGATTTTTAATTTTAGACATTTCTTATGAAGTTAATCATGATAAAATAAGGTGGTTTTCAATGTGCTTTCAAAATAAATGTTCAGTCAATCTAAAATTTTCTAACATTCGGAATAATTACATTCATTATTAGTTGTAAATTTAGATATTAATAGTTTTAAATCACATAAATATTGCAAATATTGAATCAGTGGGTGAAAGTGCTTTAAATTTCAATTTCGTTTCAAATAATGATACATTGATGATAAATGAAATTTTCAAACATTGGTGTATTCTACTCAAGTTCATGAAATGTTCTAAAGACATTAAAAAAGTTTATAATTATTTATTCCATAGATTTTCTTCAAAACTACTGCCGTAACACTTAAGATTTCTGAGTCAAGCTTAGAAGATACGCAGTATTATATCATTCATCGGAGCAAACTTTGTCTCCAAATCAAAACTGTTTTTCTAAGATTAGCATCTCTTAAAGTGCCCGTGAAAAATCTGAAAAAACAACTAGGAGAAACGACGAAGAGTAAGCTAATCAACTGAACAACAACAACAATAATGATGATAAAAGTCATGATAGCGATTCGTAAACTTACTTATTTTTAAAGAAGGTCATGGTTTCCTGAGCTGTAATGCTTCCATTAAGTTGTCACGAAATTTAAATGCAACAGAAACTAGTCGCTAGTACATACTTTCATATTTGTTGTTTAGAATATTGTTGAATGCACTTAGCGCTTTTTAACTTTTCACATATTTAAAGTGTTCTTAACAATTCAAACAAATTTTTAAAAAATGTCTTCATATCTCGTTGTGTGTTTCTTAATTTCTTTATATTATCTTTTTTTATATATATATTTGATAGTTTAAGCGAGGTTGAAGCTATAGAATGGCTATTTTGAGAAGAATCTTATAATCTTGAATCAATCATTTAAAGAAAGTGGTATCCGAGTCGATTTCCCTAACTTTCACTCCCCACTAACGTCAGTTCGTTTAACTCATGAGAGCAGCTTCGTCCAGCACTAGATTGGCATTGTTAAGAGGTCATTTTAATGCCATTGGTATTTTAGACTTAAAAAAAAGGTAATTTATTATTTAGTATTTAATTTTTTTTAACGTTTGAAAATATTAATTTGAATAAAGAAATATTTCACTATATTAAAAAATTAGTTTTAAGTTTCCATTGAAATATATCAGCCGCAAATTTTTTTTAAGGCTGGTCAGATACTGAGTAAATCGAAAACTTCATTACTGATAAAATCCCAAATTGAGATTCCGAGACTTTCAATAATTCTTATGCATTCAATCCTCTTTCAAAGCCTCTATCTTAAAAAAAGAATTAAAAAGAATAAACTTATAAAAGAAATCAAAAACTGTTATATAAATTATAAGAATTTATTTAGAACATGGAAACAGCCATTCGGTATTTTACAGCATACCAAGAGTGTCAAAATTCATAGTCGATAACGAATATATTTGTGGCCCAGCAAATATAACAATATGTAATAAAATATTTCATTTCAAATTTCAATATTAATAATTTAAATGAAAGAAATTATTGAGGACAAGATATAAGTAGTAAAAATGATAACAGAAGAAACGACAAGAAAACATTAATGTTATCATTTTCCTCATTCTTTCTTTTCTAATATTTTGTTAAAAATAAGCTTAAGTTTTCATAAAACTATAGCAATGGCAGATCACTTAAATATAGAACTTGTTTATTTGATTTGCCATAGCATTTGAGTTTCGCATCCTTGTTCTGTATTGTCTATATCAATCACTCTCATATTTTTCATCTCATAAGCTCTCATATTAAAATCATATTTCAGTACCTCTATACAAAGAGAATAGTATATATTATAATAAGCAATATTTTGAAATTTTGAAATAAAACTTTAAGGTTTATACTCAAAAATTAAAAAAACTGACTTTCAATGGTGATCATAGCACTTTTAGAGGTGCATGGTTTAAATTCAAATTATTATACACTAGCAATCCTCCAAATATAATTTCATGAAACAATACTCTTAAAAGAACGCCCATAAAAACTTTGGAAAGATTTGAAGCAATTTACTTCTTGACTGTTGTTATCAAAAGATATTCAAAAGCTATAACACGCAAGCGATAATACAAACTGTTAAGTAAATGCGTTTTTGATGAAAATAGTTTAAATAAAAATACAAGTTTGAAAGTAAAAAAAAAAAACTTTATAGCTTGTAACATAAGTTATATATGAAAGATACAACAGATCTTTGATATAATCTTAAAATAGCATTTGTGTAAAGGACAAAAATTATTTTTCAGCTTTTTAATCTAAGTGAATTTGTTTAGCTGCTTTAATGCCGTATATTCAAGACATACAAAGACTATTTGAAGACGAGATTCATGACGACAACGACACTTGAGTAGCCACTTCGTGCTCCTTATTTGAAATCATCCCAATATAAACGCGTTTGATTCACGCGCACTTAACTTCATTCTTTAATGGAATCGAGTCTCCATTCTACGATTTTCTGCCCATGAAGTCGAGACTCTAACTCCCAGCCACCGCAATCCCCTTATAAAATCTTAATCTAAAATGTAAGGGCAGATGACAAAAACACCGGAAAAGCCACCTCATGCCCCAAACCTGTCCACCACACCAACGTTTGATTGACGATGACAAATTTAATGCGTACCTAGTCTAGATTCTTTTGTGGAAATGGCTCTCCATCTGCGATTCCCCGATCACGAAACTGAGAGTCTATCATCCAGCCACGGCAGCCCTCATTATTGAAGCTAAATCTAAGCACAAAGTACGTTGAATTGGAATTGCATTCTTCCTTCCATTTTAATAACAATAAAAAAAACACGAATGAGAACTCTATAAAAATAATCAACTTTTACATATTTTTTGCTATCTATACAATAAAAAATTGAAATAACCGATAAAATTATTATTTTTATTTATTACTTATTAGCGTTTCATTTCTTTGCTTTTTTGCCGAAAGTTAAAGTGCCGATAAATTATACAAATTTATTTTAAAAAGAATCATTAGAATTTCTCTTCATATATTAAAATTCACTTATTTTTTATTATTTCTTTGTATTATACATTAATTCATCCTTTCTAAAGATATTTTATGTCTTACAGACTTAAATATCCAATACCTAAATATAATTTACTCGATTTTACCTTCGCACAATTTCTTCACGATCCATTGCTTTTAAAAATATTTTAGAATCTTCATGCACATACAAATATATCCTTCCTATTTACTTTTCATTCGATATGAAAGCAATCCCCGATGTTAAAAAAAGGAATGTGTCCCCAGTCCGTTCAATGCTAACTCTTTGAAGAGCAATCGCCTCGTCAGGTGTTGTCCTCCTTCTCACCTCATTGATAGTCAGCGAGAAGCGGCTTGGCTGTTGTATATATGCACCAGAAGAGCTCTAAAGACAGTCATTTGCCTCAGAAACGATCCTACGAATCTGTAAACAAAACCGTCTTTCCAAGGGACAACAAAGGGGTAGTCAAAAAACAGGCCGGACATCCAAAACCCCTTTAAAATATATTTCGAGTCAACCGACACGCCAAGGTAAGCGATGCATTGAAATAAATAAATACATGTGTAAATAGAATACATGAATAGCTGAGGAATGAATACATGAATACTGTTATTGAATAAATAAATAAATACATTCACAATAAAAGCTATCGATCAATTTCTTTTCTTGCATTCAAAAGGAATAGCAGGCTCGTTAGTATGATCCGCTGACACATTGAAATGTCTCATCGGGTACGCTTTTTAAACGTTATCAAATAAGAAGGATGATTTGCATGTGTAAAGAGACTAGCTCAATAACACAGCTGTCGCCCCTCTTTCAAGATTGAAATTGAATTCGAAACATAACAGAGGATTTGGATTAGAAGTGATGATTTTGATTAGGGATGACAGATTGACGAACGAGATGCGATGATAAGGATCGTTTTGAAAATGTTTGATTACAATATGATAGTCCAAGCGTATCCTGAATTTTTATTCGACTTTTGATGTACATTCGTTGAAAAGTCTTATTTTATTAATTACTAG